>JABUQX010127009.1:0-5000 GCA_015478945.1 Trachelipus rathkii | reverse complement strand
AAGACCTCAGAATAGCTGGGGAACTCGAGTGGCTAGCTTAGCTATAGCCTAATCCATTTCTGACCGCTGCTTAAGCAAGGACCGTATCGGTTATATCAGAATCATAACGGAGGAGTGCGGGTGGAGAGCTGTTAGAGCGGCGAGATATTTTTTGTAAAATTTTCCACAGAGAAGGAAGGCGAATTGTGGTGTTGACAGTCGTAGTATAAGTTCGAAAGTATTGTTTACGCATTTGGCGATTGATTCAACGAGATCTCGCTGCAGCCATTTTGAAAATAATCATATACATACTTGTATATATTCTTGTATATATATATATATATATATATATATATATATATATATATATATATATATAAATATTTATAAAAAATATATATATACATATATATATATATATATATATATATATATATATATATATATATATATATATATATATATATATATATATATATATATATATATATATTTATATATATATATATATATATATATATATATATATAATATATATATATATATATATATATATATATATATATATATATATATATATATATATATATATATCTTTCTTTATAGTATATATATATATATTTTTATTTCTGTATATATTCTTAATATATATATATATATATACTATATATACATATATATATATATATATATATATAACCTCATCTAATATATATATATATATATATACTACATATATATATATAATATATATATATATATTGAACTTGACTTTACACTTTCATTAAAAAGAATTTGGACGTTGGAATGATACGCCGTAAAAGAAAGTATAAAATAAAATTGTTCAAAAGGTAAAGGAAGAAAACAAATGAATCAAAATGTAAAATAATCAATAACAGAGAAAATATAATTGCGTATTTTTCCTTTTAAAATTCCTTGAAATTTCTTTTAAAATTAATTATATTATTCTTCGATTTTCGACCGTTTTCTTTTTGTAGTTATTGATCAGCTCTTTGCAAACCATATGAGCGTTCACTTCTTCCATTCTTTCCTTTAGTTATAAATAAACAGTTAAATTGTTAATGGATTCTCTCTCTCTCTCTCTCTCTCTCTCTCTCTCTCTCTCTCTCTCTCTCTCTCTCTCTCTCTCTCTCTCTCTCTCTCTCTTTGAAATATTAGGAGGTAAGAATATCAAAGGTGACAATTTTCTTTTAAGATTAACGTCGGTACTTCAATATTACCATTATTTTTCTTCTCTTCTGCATGAGTTTCCCTAAGTTAGGGGAGTCCATATCACAAATATATATATATATATATATATATATATATATATACCACATATATATATATATATATATATATATATATATATATATATATATATATATATATATATATATATATATATATATATATATACTATATATATATATATATATATATATATATATATATATATATATGCCCAAGAACTTTACAAATTAATGTGTTTGTGCTTAGCTGTAGAAGAGTTAATCTTTGATAGATATTGTATAAAAAGAAAGTTGAATGAATATATATTGAATATTTATTTTTTTATATATATATATATTTTATTTATATATATTTGCAAGCATTTTGAAATGCTTCCCGTTGATCATGCCTCAACGCTTCTTTTCAGAAAAGAAAAGTTTCTGAGCTCGTCCTGTGCACATTTGTTATGTTTAATTCAACTTAAAATTATGCAAGAAGAATTGCATAGTAATTGAATATCCAAGAAATTGACTAAATAAATCTATTGGATTTATTATAGTTTATTTTCTTTTTGGTTTACTTTGATCTAAAGAAGTTATACAATTTAGTATTTGTTTTCATTTGTTATGAAAGATATACAATAGAGCTTATACACTTCCATTTTGTTGTGTAGATCATAAAACTTATATACTATCTATCTGCTTTATAAATAAATATTAAATGAGCTTGATGAATGCAAATTTAACACCTTCTGCTTGCAAACATTAAGCTGTTTTATTCTTATGTGATTCACAAATTTAGTTTACAATTTAATCATAATATTTTATTATTATAGTATGCGTTGTAATCAACGAATCTTCTTCTCAGTCTACTGTTAAAACATTAAGGCTTTTAACAAAAGAATTTAATTCAGCAGCTCAGTCAAATATTTTCCAGGTTTTCGTTTTGTTTCTCCAAACACTGAATTACTTCGATAATGCAATTTTGCTGGAAAAATGAAGCATTTTTTAGAATATATTTGGTCATTGTTTTATTTTTAACTTTTCATTAATAGGAATTTCTATCTATCTATCTATCTATCTATCTATCTATCTATCTATCTATCTATCTATCTATCTATCTATCTATCTATCTATCTATCTATCTATCTATCTATCTATCTATCTATCTATCTATATATCTATATATCTATATATCTATCTATCTATATATCTATCTATCTATCTATCTATCTTATATATATATATATATATATAACTTATATATCTATATATATATATATATATACATATTCTATATTTCTATATATACTATATATATATATATATATATATATATATATATACTATATATATATTGTTATTGATGAAACATTAAAATAAGTTTGATAACAAGTTGTTATCCAGTAAATTTTTTTGGAAGTAAATCTTATGCATTATGAATTATTTTTCTAAAAAATAAGGTAAGTTGAGAACGAAGATAAATGTGTGTGTATACAAATAATCCATTTTATTTTCAATGATGTGAAATTTTGAAGTAGGCAAGTGGGGAGAAAATTGATAATATTAAAGAGTGGATGGAAAAAAAATAGGTAAGGAATATTTTAAAAGATTGTTAATAAAAATGAGCAGGAAAGATTTTTTACAAAAATAAAAGTTTTCGATAGCCTGAAGTCAATCAAGTATTAATTTGAAACAGTAAAACATAAGTGATGATATGCAATGAAACTTTGTAGCGCATTAGTAAACAAATACATATTTGACAGTTAGAGAAATGAAGAACTGGTTCAGATTCTGACACGTGTCAAAAACATAATTAAATGTGACTAGAAAATTCTAGTTTTAAGCTACTTAGCCCTTCTATAATCTTGAAATAATAGACAAAATGAATGCTAGTTATGAAATCAATATGGAATACAAGAGTAAGAAATTTGAGCGCGCATATTTGGAAAATAATTAAAATCTTGAAGCTCTTTTAAGTTTTTGTTTACTCTAAAAATTTAATGGTAAGTTTATATAGAAAGGAGGCAATGATTTATAAGATTTTTGTATTTGAAAAAGCTTTTGAAGGAACAACTTTGGAGTGTTGAAGTAATTTTCACGGTTTTATGAAAAGGAAAGCAAATTTCTGAACAGAAAAGGTTTTAACAGATTTCTGAGAGAAACACTTTTGCTTACAATAGAGATAAATAATTAAATTTTACGCTTATGAGATTTTCAGTAAAAATGAATGTGAAAGTGAAAAAAGAAAGAAATGAAGACTTTTTATTTTTACTTAATTGTATTGATCGATGATTTAGACTTTGCAGAAAGGTGATAAAATTAGAGGGATTTTCTCTCGCAGGAAAAATGTTAAATTTTAATGAAAATAAAATTGAAATTTTTTAAAATGAAAAAAAATTATTGAATTTCAAACGTTTACAGTTTTTACTTAATTAAAAAGCTTTTTTTTACTTAAAAAATAAAAAATGTATCAAAAAAAATTTAAAAAATTACTAAATGGTATTTTAATATTGATTAAATATCCTCATAAAAATGTAATATGTATAGGATAATTTCATTAAAAAGCGAAATATGAAAAAAAATAGGTTTTAATTATTATTATTATGAACACTTAAATTCTGCACACTACAAACATTATATATATATATATATATATATATATATATATATATATATATATATATATATATATATATATATATATATATATATATATATATATATATATATATATATATATATATATTTACACATATATAAATATATATATAAATTTTAGAATATATATATATATATATATATATATATATATATATATATATATATATATATATATATATATATATATATATATATATATATATATATATATATATATATATATATGTTAAATATGCATAATAATCGCAATTATATAATATATATATATATATATATATATAAATATATATATATATATATATATATATATATATATATATATATATATATATATTAAATATATATATATATATATATATATATATATATATAAAAATATAAAAAGATGTTACAAAGCCATCTCAATTATATAAAATGTAAAAGTAAGGACATATAATGAGAAACTGCCTTCTCCGGGATTGAACCACCGCCATGTTGCGACTGAGGACAATATACCCGGTGCGTTACGACTGAGCTATCCTCCAACCCAAAAAAGTTGGATTCAAGAACAGTTATAAAGCAACCGAGCTCCCTTCAAGGCGACATCACCAGGTGTCCAGCCTGTCCTATCTCTCGTTCTTTATATTGTAGATGTTAAATATTGCATAATAATCGCAATTATATAAGATGTTAAAGAAAGAACATATAATGAGAAGGTAAAGAATTAACTGCCTTCTCCGGGATTGAACCACCGCCATGTTGCGACTGAGGACAATATACCCGGTGCGTTACGATCGAGCCATCCTCCAACCCAAAAAAGTTGGATTCAAGAACAATTATAAAGCAACCGAGCTCCCTTGACACCTGGTGATGTCGCCTTGAAGGGAGCTCGGTTGCTTTATAATTGTTCTTGAATCCAACTTTTTTGGGTTGGAGGATGGCTCAATCGTAACGCACCGGGTATATTGTCCTCAGTCGCAACATGGCGGTGGTTCAATCCCGGAGAAGGCAGTTAATTCTTTACCTTCTCATTATATGTTCTTTCTTTAATATATATATATATATATATATATATATATTATATATATATTATATATATATATATATATATATATATATATATATATATATATATATATATATATG
>JABUQX010127008.1:12500-14738 GCA_015478945.1 Trachelipus rathkii | reverse complement strand
TATTTGCAGAAACCAGATACCTTTGTCCACCCCGAAAAAACTGGATTACACACTGTATGTAGCACATAGCATATATATATATATATTATTATATATATATATATATATATATTATATATATATATATATATATATATATATATATATATATATATATATATATATATATATATATATATTTTTATATATATTTATTTATTTTTTTATTCTTTATTATTATTACATATCCATATATATACATATATATATATTATATATATATAAAGAATATATATTAGTTATACATATATTATATATTATATATATATAATATGTTATTATTACATATTATATATTATTACATATATATTACCTTTAAATATCGTACTATCGTTCTAACCTCCATTCTTTCCAATGTTTTTGAAGCTATTTTAAACAGGAAGGTTGGAAATATCTCAATTATTCCAAATATCATTTCAAATTGCAAGTAAGGCTTTCACAAGGAATGCCCGGTTGGTGATCTTTATTTTCTCTTTGGTTTTTTAACTTTGATCCTTCTGCATTTCGGTTAATCTTTTGCTTCTTGATAGAGATTCTGAAAGCCTTTAATAGAATCTGGCAAAAACTTTTGATTTACAAACTTCCAAACTTTTAGTATCTATCCTTCCTTTCTGGTCCTTCTATAGCAGATAATGAAGGTGTTCACCACTCATCAATTTAAACTCCGGGTTTTATCTTATCCACGACTTTTTTTTATACCTTTTATTAATGATCCTTTCTCTGTTACTCTTTCAAATCTTCACACCATACTTATAACCCCAGTCTTAACTATTCCTCTCATTTTGAAGGATATCCCATCCATTATCAATTAGCTGGCGCTAGGAGGGTGGAATTTAAGCAACTAAGCGAATCTTTCTCGTATTTCAAATGGGACATGTTTGTTTTCTATGCTCAAAAGCTAGCCAAGATTCAGAAGCTCTACGGACAATGTAGATTACTTATAAAATCAAGATAAAAATGAAGTAAATTTAAATAGAAAAGGAAAGCTAATTTAACATAGTTTAGCCTATTTATTTAATATTGCACATGCTAATGCAATAACTATGATATCAGATGAAGAAGATCGATTATTGTTTAATGCTCAGAGAGAAAAGGGCAGGGTTGGGTATGTGAGCGATATTAACAATAATTATGTTATAAAACAAAACAAAAATCTCAAAAAAGACAAACAAAAAGGCAAGAGAACATAAAGAGAATTTCATCCTAAAAGAGAAGTATAAGTTGTTATGCTAAAAAGCAGTAGTTATGACAACAGTGATGCACCTTTAATTGACTAACCCCAGCCTGGACCATTCGGAACCAAATCAGATTAAATACAAAATAAACGTGCACAAATTATAACACCCGCCTTGGCAATGGCTTTAAATGCAATAAAAATGAGTAATCGAAAGGCAATGTTAGTGTTATCTGCTTGCTCTTCAGCGTGTGGAAAAAATATTGATGACGTAGTGATACGTAAGAGCATCTTGCAACGACGAAGATCTGCAGTTGGTAAGGTAATTGCAGACGATATTAAACAAATATTTTCGGGTGTATCACGGTTTAATATTCACTGGGATGATAAATTATTGCATAATTTAACAGACGAAGAAAATTTTGAACGATTAGCTATCTTAGTTAGTGGAGATGGCAAATCAAAGCTTTTAGGTGCACCAAAACTTTTGAAAGGAACTGTTGAGCAAGTTACAAATGCTGAAACTGAATGTGCGAAAGAATGAAACTTGGAAGACAGTATAAGTGGGATGTGTTTTGACATTACTGTAAGTAATACTAGATTAAAAGGGTGTCTGTTAAATTATCGAACAAAAGTTGATAAGGGGTCTCTTAGCCTTTGCATGCCGACATCACGTTAATGAAATTATTGTTGCTGCTGGCTTCAACGAATGCTATAACATCCCAACTAGACACATATTCTGCTGTTCAAGCGTTTCAAGATTTTTTGGAAAAAATATTGATCCATTAAAGTTTGAAACAAATCACATACAAACGTCATAGAAAGAAATCATCTTGGCTTTTTGCATCAATCAATTAAAGAAATGTCACACACGTGATGATTATCGTGAAGTATTGGATTTGACATTTCTTTATTTAGGAGGCACCCTGGAGAGAGAGAAATTTCTTTTTGTAAACATAGTGCCCTGCATCGGATGACGCGAGTCATCTATTCATCAAAAATAGTTTTGTTCAAGTCACAGTTCA
>JABUQX010127008.1:0-7500 GCA_015478945.1 Trachelipus rathkii | reverse complement strand
TTATCGAGTTCATTCTGAAAACAACTATTACTTCTTCGTTTTGACATTCAATAAAATCAGTATCACATTTACCAGCTTCCTATTCCTCACCTTCATTGTCCTTATTTAATTTTTCAATCGTACTGATCATGTTTGATGCGTTATCCGTAACTAAGCTAATTACTTGTCTCTTGTTATTTCGAATTCTTTTAAGATGTCAATAACAAATTCTTGAATATTTTCGCTGAAATGTTGAGATTTGCTTTTACTGCTAAAGTTTTAGAAATATTGTTTTTATCTTCGTCCACAAATATAATATTATTGACAAAATAATTTAGCTTTGTCCATGTGTAAGTATCCATTTTTAAATGCACGAAGCGTCCCTTTAAGCAATTTTTAAGTTTATTTTTTTGCTTATCTGCTTCTTCTAGAACTATTTTACAAATATTTTCCCGGTCTAAAGGGACTTCCAGTTTCAAAGCCATGTCTCCACACAGTGCTTTAAATCCTGGTCATGCAAAGAAAAATAATGGGTCACTATCTTTAACAACTATTATAATCAATGGTATTTTGAATTTTTCACTTAACATAGACAGAACAAGTTTATGGCAACTGAAAAAGTTTCCATTTTGTCTGAGTTTTTGAAATTAAAGGTTTAATCCTTGATTACCTTTAGCTTCACCTTTCTTTTTTAAACAATTGCTGCAATGTTTAGATGCAGAGCGTTTTAAATGTCGCATTAATTTAAAGGATCCAATAGATGTATTGTGTAACCCCATGAGTAACTGGTAGTTTAGGTTAGACTCTTTTGTGCGTGATCGACCTGACTGTTCCCATCCAACCTGTGTTTACACTATTTTCATGATTGGACAAATGAAAGGTATTTTTATCTTCAGAAACGAGTAATATATTTCAAGTACATGATTTAGGTGTGGGTTTTTAGATTGTTGGTTTAGTTGACATGCTTTTCCTAGGATATTAAAAACTTAATTAATAAAGTTATCTATAGAAGTACCGAACCTTTTTTATTATTGAATAATAAATACACATAAGCAAATTTCTGGAAAAAAGAGAATATATATATATATATATATATATTAATATATATATATATATATATATATATAATATATATATATATAATATATATATAATATATATATATATATATATATATATATATATATATTATATATATATAATTTGGAATATAAAGAATTGATGGAGGTTGATCTCAATTATTATATATAATATATATATATATATATATATATGATATATAGATATATATATATATATATATAATATATATATATATATATTATATTAAATATATATATATATATATATTATATATATATATATATATATAGTATATATATATATATATATATATATATATATATATATATATATATATATATATATATATATATATATATATATATATATATATATATATATATTTTTATATTTAATATATTTATATAATATATAAAAAAATATATATATATATATATATATATATAACACCTGTAGTAATAAAATTAATAATTACTTAATTTTGTATTTGCCGGAGCCGGAGCAGCCTCTTTTATTGCGGCTCCGACTCTGGCTCCGGCTTCAGGTCCCCCTAAAATTTCGGCTCCGAATCCAGGTCCCCAAAAATTTTATACTCCGGTCAGGAGAGGCAATGAAAGTAGTGCTGTATTTAGACATTTATCACAAGATCATGTTATTAATTGGAATGGTGCAGAATTTTGTTTCGTTCCAAAGATAAAAACTTAAATCAATTGATTGAGTCCTTTTTCATTTCTACAAAAAGTAATTTTAGCATATCAGAAGGATTTTTCAATTTTGATCCAATAGCAAAAAGATTTATTCTATCAGATCATATGAAGGACTTGCTTTTGAAATAATTAATATTTTTGGATAAGATAAAAAGGATTAAGAGTGTGACGCCACTCTGTCTTTTAGCTTGAATTTATATTTTTATTTTTTATTTTATATTTTCAATATTTTTTTATATTTTATTGTGTTTTAATAATTTGTAAATTTTTTTTAGTTCTGATGAGGAGACCAAGGATATAAGTCTCGAAACGTAAACTTTTTCACGTTTAGTTATTTTTCTTAAGATTTTCCTTTATTTATTTTAAAGTGGTTTAAAAAAAATACTTTAATTATATATATATATATATATATATATATATATATATATATATATATATATATATATATATATATATATATATTTTTTTTATTATATATATATAATATATATATATATATATATATATATATATATATATATATATATATATATATATATATATATATATATTATTTTTCAAGTGAATCAATTCAAGCCTTTGATATATTTCTTTTACAACCAAAAAGAAAAATAATAATTATTTTTCTCCGGCTCCGGCTCCAACTCCGGCTTATAGTTTCTTGCACTGTTGAGAAATTGTTTCGATACTTTCTGGCAATAAATTTTTCACGTACAAAAATATTTTTTTGAAAAAATTTATGTCCAGAATCCGGTTCCGTTTCATACTCCGGCTGCGGCACCAGATCCGGCGCTGAATCCGACTAAGGTTTCTGCACTATTTGAAAATTGTTCAGCACGTCTTCTGGCAATAAATTTTTCACAAAAAAAATATTTATAGGAACAAAATTATACCCAGAATCCGGCTCCGTTTCCAACTCCGGATTCGGATCCAACTAAGGTTTCTGCACTATTGAACATTGTTTCAGCACGTCTTCCGGCAATAAATTTTTCATCTAAAAAATATTTCTTGAAAAAATTTATAAACAGGATCCGGCTCCGACTCCGGTTCCGTCTCCGAATCCGACTCTGGATCCTGCTCCGGATCCTGATCCATCAAAGGTTCATGCACTATTTGAAAATTGTTCAGCACATCTTCTTTCAATAAATTTTTCACCTAAAAAAATATTTCTTTAAAAAAATTCATACCCAGGACCCTGCTCCGGGTTCGGCTCCGGATCCGACTAAGGTTTCTGTACTAATTGAAAATTGTTCAGCACGTCTTCTGGCAATACATTTTTCGCCTAAAAAGATATTTTTTGAAAAAAATTCATACCCAGGATCCGGCTCCGGCTCCGGCTCCGACACCGGCTCCTACTTCTGCTTCGGATCTGACTATGGTTTCTGCACTATTTGAAAATTGTTCAGCACGTCTTCTATCAATAAATTTTTCACAAAAAAAAATATATATATATATTTTTCGAAACAAAAATCATACTCCGGCTCTGACTTTGACTCCGAATCCGGATCCAATTAAGGAGTTCTGCCTGATCCTAGATTTCCAGCCACTTATGGGTGGACGAGGGCAATGATCATCCGGGAGACCTAAACTACTTTTGGTTCACCATGAAGGGAAAAATGAGTATGCAGAGCCAATATCTGCGTCTCCGAATCAAGAAGCACTCTAATCATATTCCACCAAATTCCTGATGGCGCGTAGACTGACAGAGGGTAATATAATATATTCTAGCGGGAGAATCCGATCAACAGATCCAGGACCCGACTGTAAAGAAGTTTACTCTACTGATATGTCGAATTAATTTGTTGATCATTACGTTTTTCTTGGCCATGATTATATAAATTTTTATATAATCACCATATAAAAAAATATTTTTGGGTTGAAGAAAAATTCTAGGATAAACCTAGTCTCCAGGTCTACGAACGACTCCAGTCTTCCGGATCTGACTTAGAGGTCTTGGAACTTAAATATGAAGGAAATTGTTCATGTACGATCGTATCTGAGAGGGACAATAAATTTTTGCAGAGAAATAGACCTAAATGAGAAATATATTTTTTTTTTAAAAATCATACCCAGAGATCTGCTCCGGGGCATGTCCCGGATCCGGCTAAGGTTTCTTGAGAAACTAATATTTTATTGTAAAATAATTGATCAGCACATTCTTAGTAATATTTACTCAAGATAGAATTAATTTTGACGGAAACCTAAAAAAAAAATATTTTTCGAATAAATAATTACATATTCTGGCTCGCGACTCCATTTCGGACTTATTTTAGATTATCGGCTCTCGGCATCCGTCCTACCATGAATACCGCAAGATATACCCTAAATTAAAAGAATTGTGCGAAGCTAGCAACCCTATATATTCAGAAAGTGTCAACAGTGCGAGCCTGCCCTTCTGGCCAACCTAAAGCATTGCTTCCCATACTGAAAGAACAACGAATCTTAAGTATAGTCGTGGAAGGCCAAGATAACGTGGAATCAGCGCCAGCAAGGATCCGACCTCCCGTCCGGTGGATCCGGACCCGAACTTAAGGTTAGCCTGCCAGCGTAAATTATGCAAAAGTGGCGTACCGTCTTCTGGAATTAACATTTTTCAGGCACAAGCTAGACAAATATGTACCGATCTCCATAATATAAAATTAAATTAACCACGGCAAGAGTGCCTCCAGGCCTCCATCACGATGACATAACCACCTTCTTCTCCAGAGTCCTGATGAGCGTTATTGCGTGGCAAAACGCTATTTGATGGAGAAATGACAGTAATCAGAATTCAGCACGGGTATGTTCTGGCAAATGATGATATAGTGTGTACTTCAATCTCCAAAATAAGGATAATATAGTTCTTCTCGAGGATGTGAGAATAAAAATTTATATATGTCTATGTATTGGTTCAATCCGAGCTCATGGACTAACGTGCTACTCGATCTTCGGACTCCGTTGGTACTCAGGCGTAGTTACAGTGGGATCCGGATCCGACTAAGGGATTCTGAGCTATTTGAAAGCCGGTTCAGCACGTTTCTTCAGGCCAACAAATTTTTCATTGTAAATTTTTATTTTTCTTAAAAAAATTTATACCCAGAATCCGGCTCCGGATCCGGATCCAACTAAGGTTTCTGCACTATTTGAAAATTGTTCAGCCCACTTCTTGCCAATAAATTTTTTCACCTAAAAAAATATTTTTCGAAAAAAAAAATCAAACTACGGCACAGGCTCTGATCCGGCTTCGACTTCGACTTCGACTTCGGATCCGACTAAGAATTCTGCACTATTTGAAAATTGCTTTCAGTACGTCTTCTGGGCTTTAAATTTTCACCTAAAAATACTTTTTTGAAAAAAAAATCATATCCAGGATCCGGTCCGGGCTCTGGCCTCCAAGCTTCGGCTTCAGCTCTTCCATACGATTTAATATTGCCGGATCCATATTTTTAAAATTGTCCAGCAGATCTTCCTAAAACAAAAACATTTAAAAAAAAAAATCATACTCCGGCTCCGGCTCCAACTTCGACTCCGGCTCCGACTTCGACTCCGGCTCCAGCTCTGACTTCGGATCCGGATCCGACAAAGGATTCTGTCACTATTCTGAAAATTCTCGCAACCTCTTGGACAGATAAATTTCTTCATCTAAAAAACTGTACTTCTCATGACAAAAACAAATTATACCAGGATCGGCCTCCGGTTCCCGCTCCCGCTCCGGCTCCATTTATTTGGACTGAGTAAAATCCGAGATGAGTCAGAGGGTTTGAGAATATCGCAAAAAAAATTTTAGACTTTTTCCTCAAATTTATAAAATAACAACATTTTCTGATTCCTGAACCTCGGAATTGCCAATTTTGACTCGGAATTGAAACATTTTTACGTTCGACAACTCTCTAAATAAATCTTCGTATCTAAAAAAACTCATTTAGAATTTTTAAAAGAATAATTTACAACTGAACGATGTTCAGGAGGAATCTTTTCTACTAATTTAGATAATAAAAAAAATATGAAAATTTTGATTTTGCTTTCAAAAAGTAGGGTCTAGTTATGAAGTCTTCCCTTAAGTACATATTATTGCTCATCTTTTATTTCTAAAGTAGAATAAAGCTTAAAGGGATTGTAATAATAAGTTTTTAAATGCATATTCTATTGCCAACACATGCAAATAAATTATTATTTTACAATCAAACTTTCTTGTACTTTTTGCCAAAATGCAAACACAACGTACCTTGATTAGGTTTTTGCCATGTTCCTTATTCATTATATTTCATCATATTACTGACTGGACAACCTGTCCTTTTGGGAAATAAAAATGGCTGACGCATATTTCTGCTTAGTACTTTAATAAGGATGGACATGTGTTGATTCTCAAATTCGTACAAATAGATGTATTCTGACCCCATGAGTAACTGGTAGTTAGGTAGACTCTTTTGTTCGTGATCGAACTGACTGTTTCCCATCAACTGTGTCTAAAATATTTCATATTGACAAATGAAGTATTTTTATCTTCAGACGATGAGTAAATATATTCAGAGTACTTTGATTAATTAGGTTGTATTATATGAATTTCTTTGTATTTATTAGTTAGTACATGAGTGGCTTTTCTAAGATATTATTTAAAATACTTATTAATTAATAATTAATAGTTATGACTATAGTATAGTATACCGAACCTTATTATATTATATTGAATCAATTAATATAATAATTAACACACAAGCAAATTTCTGGATAAAAAATAATAGAGGTATATTATATATATATATTATATATAATATTATATAATATTATATAATATATATATATATATTATATATATGTTTGGAGCGTGTTAGGTAGTAGATAATGAATCATAATTACCTCTGTTGTGTGGTGTATGTGAAATATAAGGAAGTGAAAGATCACCTCCAATCCTTAGATAGTTCTATAGTTTGGGACATTGAGTTAAAAGTGTTTTTTCTGATTAAGCGGATATATATATATTTATGGTGAAGTTATGCTGAGAATCAACCGGTAGGGGGACCGAAGAAAATAAAGTTGAGAATGTATAGTCAGTAAAGGTAAAGCTGTATAATGAGAGTATTAGGTAGAGTCTAGGCAGATATAGCGAAGAAGAAAGGTGCACTAAAAATTATTAGGAATGTATATATTGATGGTTAGTTTTGATTCACTGTGAGATTATATATACTGAAGGGTATGGTGAGTTGGACACTCATGGTATCTCACTAATAGGTAATGTAACATACATGGAACAATTTTATCAAGAGAAAGTTCATGTGAGTGAATGTCGACTGTGTTGCGACATCTCACTGACAGATTACTTGAGAATATGTATTTCCTGACAGACTCGAATATGTTCTCACTTAAGGTAAAATGGGCTATATATGTATAGTTTGGGCTTTTCAATCTGTAGTTTCGTCCATATTAATTACGTAACTAATATTTTCGTTATCCATATTGTAGGTGTGGACGCCAACTACCCCGACTGAGGAAATAGAATGAGTAGATATATAGGTTGATTGATATATTTAGAGTTGTGATTAAATGAGTGGATAATTTACTGGGACAAATTTAACCCATCCCAACAATCACAATATTCACATAAATACAGAAGTATATAACTCCACGCAATATATACTGAAATAAAAAATAAAATAATATATTAAATAATGATATAACTTAAGATGTCACAGCCGCCTGGACTAACACAAATCATCGAACCTTTACTATACCCATATTAAAACACTATACCAAC
>JABUQX010127007.1:7500-12500 GCA_015478945.1 Trachelipus rathkii | reverse complement strand
TTCCGTTACAAACATTTATAGATTTCCCCCTCGTAGGGACTCGCCTAACACCCCAAATCCTCATTTGCTGCCGACCATTAATACCCCTTATCCACCTACAAAGGTGAAAATAGTGTTCACATTCATTTGTTGTGTTTTGTTTTTTTTTGTTTTTGTGAAAAATAGGGTTCACAAGTCATAGTGCACCTTTATCCCTCGACTCAGACGTTGCTTCAAATGTCAACGGTTTGGTCATCCCAGAAAATACTGTAGGGGACCGAATGACATATGCCCAATCTGCGGAGAATTATTTCACATTCCCTGTGAAAATACCCCTAATTGTAAAAACTGTGAAGGACCGCTCAGTATTTCTTGCTTCAAATGCCCATCTTACCTGTTTGAACAGGAGGTTTTGGAGTTATGTACCATACATAAATTGAACGGGAGAGAGGCTATACGCCAGATCAATGAAAAATATCAGACAAATCAAAGGCAATCTTACGCCACAATTACAACTGGCCCCACGCCTCCGCGTGTTAATCCGCCAACACAACTTCATCCTAACAGAACTACTCTCCTAAATTCCAGTAAAACTCAGGCAGTTAGTTACTACAACCTGTCTGCCTGTATTGCCCACACTACCAACTCCTCAAATAGTACAAAAGCAGTTCTTGATTCAATCTCCCGTTTAAAAAGCCATCAACAACCCTATCCCGAGTACTAGTTCTCAACAAACTAGCAATGAAACTAAGCTAGTTCGTCCAGTACAAAATTTGGAAAAACATTTCCTGCCAAGACAACTGTCCCATACCTACCAAATAGGTTCATCAAACTTATGCAGAGGATTGTTTCTTTATCCCTTGATTTGCCTCCCACTATTACTCAAATCCCTGAAAAAAACGTTTCTAAACACACAGAAAAGAATAGTCGCTAAGCTAAAGATTATTTGTTAAAATAAAGAGCATCCAAATTTTTAAACAAAAACACAGTAACCCCAGACGTAAAAAATGCAACTCAGAAGAGACCTCGCCATAAATCTACTCCAGAGACAAAAACAATGGCTTCAACAGATTGTACTCAACCAATCACAGCTATTGAACAACCCACCAACCAACCCTCTAATAGACTGGAAGATAATTTTAGCTCTTCTGAATCTTCCTATAACTCTTCTTCCGAATTTCCTGTCTCAGCACTCCTTAAAGGATTCTATACCCTAGCAGATGAAATGGATAACAGCTCCAAAATAGAGCTTGATGTGATGACCCATTCTCTTTCTAATGCTTCCTGCACTTCCTAGAAAGGTGAATGGAAAACTGTCCAACGTAAACGTCGCAAACGCTCTAAGCTAAGCTTTCTGGTTCTGTTGGAGGCGTGAAGAGAAACTCAGAGGTCCCCATTCTCCAATCAATTTGTCCAATCTCCCAAAATCACTCGCATGAGGACAAAATCTCCAGTATCAGACCTTGCCAATCCACTGAATCCTATTTTGGAAACCAATTTCGCAACCCAAAGACATTCTCATTTCCATGGAAACAACTCTGTACCCCTCACACATTTCTGAATCTGCTTGCTTGGCAGATACTGATACCGCTCTCAGTAATAAATAGGAGCATTTTGATTGCTCTTCCATTGACCAACCAAACCCACATAATAAGTTGGACTTAGTTGAACTCAACTTATCTCGTATTCATGGTGAAGCCCCTTCACCAAATATATCTGAAAACTCCTTCATAGGATATGTTGCTCCCTCCTCGCCGAGATCCACGCCTCAACCTTTCCTCTCCATCCGAACCCACCTCAAGCACTATCCCTAGTCACTTAGAGACCATTGTCTCTTAAAGATCAACATCATAATATTTATAACAACTCAGAATGGCCACTTTCCTTCAATGGAATTATCGTGGCTACCACTCTAATTTTGAAGAACTTGTTCAACTAATAAACATATGTACACCAAAGTATATATGTTTACAGGAACTTCAACTATGTCATCGTGACCTTTTTCAACCGTCCGAATATAAATCGCCGTTAACCTCTATAGAAAGAGGTGACAATGATAGGGGAGGTGCAGGAATACTCATTCACAAATCTGTCCCCTATTCTCCAGTCCCTCTCTAAAACTAAAAACTTCATGCAGTGCAGCACGAACTCATTGCCCACCCCTACCTTACTTATCTGCTCAATTGCTTGGCTCCGGAGTAGTGAATTTACTAATGTCGACTTAGTTGATCTTTTCAAACAGCTCTCTACTCTGGTTGTTTTACTATGAGACATCAACCTCTTCCAACCCTCTGTCACTTTCGTCTAAGTCCGAGATTCTAATAGACCTCCTAACCCTCTTTTCCCTGTTATGCCTTAACACAGGACTCCATACGTATGAACGTTTAGATGCACACACTTCTTCTTGTATTGATATTTTCTTTTGCTCCCATTCCCTTATGGAATCGCTTTACCTGGTCCCGCTTTGATTATTTTATTAGGCAGTGATCATTACCCAACAGCTTTAAAATGAGCTTGTACCAAGCCCAATGCTAAAACCTAACTCCAGCTGGCGTTATGATCGAGCGGAGTGGGCTCCTTTTTATCAGGCCACAGCTATCCCACTTTCTCCCTTCAATAACCGAATTCCAACTGTTGATGATGCCTTTCGCTTCTTCCAGCAAGTCGTCATCTCGGCAGCGGAAGCTTGCATTCCGCAATCTTCCTCAGGCAGGCGGTCGGCAACCCTTGGTGGTCCCAAGAGTGCGCATAAGCCAACCCAGGAAAAGAAAACTCTACAGGCAATAACAAAAGACCCGTACCACCCCATACATGATTATTTTTAAAGCAGCCGCAGCGAAATTTCGGTGAATTAATCGCCAAACGCGTAAAAAAAAAATTCTAACTTGCATATCGACTGTTATTTCCACAACTCCCATTCCTTCCTTAGGAAAGTTACACAGAAAATATCTCGTCACCTCAACAACTCCTCACCCACAGTCCTCCGTTATAGGTCCTGATAGAACTGACCACGAAATCTCCCTTCCTGCTTTGCTGTAGCGGATGCGTTTCAGGTTAAAGTTTGCTTAGCCACTCGAGTTTTTTCTGCTACCCTGAAGCCTTTCGAAACTGAGAACTGACACAGCACTGCCAGAATTTTCAACAGTGAAAGGGGAAGATCACACCTACAACCGTCGTTTTACACTTGCAGAGCATCAAACTGCATTGGCGAATAGCAAAGACGGTCCTCTTGGTCCAGACATGATTTCGTATATCATGTTCCGTCATATTCCATCCCTCGGGCATCAGCATTTTTGCCTGGATCTATATAGCAGAATTCAGGATCGATCTTCTTTTCTATATATTTGAACTACAGCTTTTGTTATTCCTATCCCCAAACCTGACAAAGATCCGAAGTTGGCGGACAACCAAAGACCAATTTCGTTTACCTGTCATTCCTGTAAATTAATAGAGAAAATGGTTTCAGGCCGCTTTCTCCCTGTTCTGGAAAGCCGCCAAGCTTTTTCAAACTTTCCAGTTTGGTTTCCGCAAAAAATCGTTTAACTGCGGACCCCTTTGGCAAAACTAGACCATGACATCCGGGAAGCCTTCGCAACTGGGGATGGTTCTTGGTGTCTTTTGTGACCTTGAAAAAGCCACAACGTGGAGAACTGGGACTCTCCTTAAACTCCATTCTCTCGGTTTCTGCTGACAGCTCCCTATTTTCATTAAATGGCCTTCTGTCAAACAGATCCATCCAGGTTCGGTGCCCTTCTATTCTGTCACGCCACTACTCTGGATGAAAAGGCGTTCCGCAGGTAGTGTTTCTAAATGCACTTACTATTTGCCTCTCAGATTTAATGATAGCTTATTTCATATCCCAGCGACTGTCAATTTTTTCTCTATGGTCGATGACGTTGCTGTTATTATTATAGCCGGTACCAGGTGCCTTTTCTCGAACGGCCAACTTAAACTAGCTATTGAGAATATTCACAATGGGGTAACTCCCATGGTTTCCATTTTCCTCCCACCAAAAACTCAGCAGTGCTTTTTAAGAAAAAGGGGAATCGAAGAGTTGACAACCTTCTTCCAGCGAACCTAACCTTATATGGTTCGCCCATTCCTGTTACTTCACAGGTCAAATTTCTAATTACTCATTCTAGATGACCACTTAACCATATGCACCGCCACATATTAAACACCTGAAAATAACTTGTCATTCGCGCGCTTGACCTGTTTACGTCACCTTAGGGGTGCGGGATGATCGCAATCTCTTTTACGCCTCTACATCGCCGTAATCCGAATTGAAAAACTGGACTATGGCTGCCGCCCAGTAATACAGGTTCAGACCATTCACAACACTACATACACCTGTTAGATCCCATCCAAAAATGAGGCGAAACTGTTATCTCCACTGGAGCCATTCCACGATCGTCCCCCGGGTGAGCCTTGAAGTTGAAGCCAATGTGATGCCCCTCTCTTTTCGAAGAGAATACATTATGTGGTTTTTTTTTTTTTTTTTTTTTTTTTTTTTTTTTTTACAGTGTCACCACCACTCACTGGCAGAGCCCTAATTCGAGGAGGGGTTTAGTACGCACAAAATTTGCACCTTTCTAGCGCATATTTACGCAGATGAGCATATACGCAGGCTTTGAAGTGGGGAAAGAAATTAAAATAAAAACAGAAGGACATCAGAAAAGAATAAGAGAAAAGATATTAAGATTAAATAGTAATGATAAAATTTTAGAAACAGATAAATATACACCAGAAATTAGAGGTGAACCTTATCTTTATGAAGACACAGATAAAATGTGTGTAGCAAAACTAAGGAAGACTAAAAGAACTGATGCTATCTATAGATATATCCTAGAAGGTAAAGTGGAACATGAAAAGGCGCAATCAATACCTGATAACAGCATGATAATCACAGAACCAACAGATTCTTTTAGAGCAAGCGCACCCATCTTCGTTCGTAGTACTCTATCAACAGTGAGAAAGGGCAACATAACTTTAGAATTAATTAACGTTGACTCAACCTTGTC
>JABUQX010127007.1:0-2500 GCA_015478945.1 Trachelipus rathkii | reverse complement strand
TATACATAAGCCAAACTGACATTCAACGATAAGCTTGAAAGATTGAGATGTTTTCAAATCTTCCTGTTAAGGATTAGATTCAAAAACTTTAAATTGAACAGAAGGTTGAGTGTTGAAAAGGATCCCCTTTTTCCGGCACTGGCAGAATAAGCTGACTTTACTAGTAAGAAGGGAAGGTATTAAGACATAGAGGGAATAGTTTCCCAAGTCATGGATCAAGTTCGAAAGAACAAGTTTTAAGAACCCCATTAGGAATACCATCAGGAACATTCGCCTTCGTGGTGTTAAGCTCAGAGAGATTATAAATATCTTTAGAAGAAATTACATTATTAAGCATAAATGAGTTGGAGGAAGGTGGTGAAGGAGAAATAGGTCAGGAATCGTCTAAGGTGGAGTTAGAAGCAAAGGTTTGAGCGAAGAGTCCATCTTTATAGAAAGGGAAAATGGCGGTTGTGAAGTCGAGAAGAAACTAGAGAACGGAAAGAGGAAGAAGCACATTTAGAGTTAGCATTTTTGCAAAATGACAGAAAGGACGTGAGGAAAATTAACCTGAAAGATTATTGCATTTGTAATGAGAAAAGAGTTTTTAGCGTCACAGAGAATAGATTATGCACGATTCCGGGATGAAATATACGTTGCGTAAGCTTCTGAAGTTTAAATATGATGAATAGAACAAGCAGAGTTAAACCTAGGTTTGTTAGGTTTAGGTATAAGGAAAGAATATGGAGAGTACGCTTCCATGCCAGAGTTAATGACCTCGGTTATGATCTCAGCGAACACCGGAGTACCTCTCTTAAGGAAGCAGTTGTCATTCCATTGGAAATCAAAGAAGTACGACACAAATCTGACCAATTATCAGCACCAAAATATCAAAAACGTTTCCTCGCCGAGATCGGGAGTCTGTCCTGCGGTAGACTTAAAGATATAAAACAGGAAGCAGAAATAAGAAGATAATCGGAGGAACCCAGAGGATGAAAGAGTTTAACAGAATAAGGAGAAGGATTAGAAATTAGGAAAAGGTATAAGATGTTGGGTTCATCTCCAAGGCGATCAGTGATATAAGTAAGGAGCTATACCAACTGATCGAGGTCACTCTGGATAGAAAATTGGCTGGCAAGTTCACCAGCTGTATCTTGAGAATTAAAGGAAAGTAACTGGCGGTGGTGAATGTTGAACCACCAAGAATGATGATTTTAGAAAAACGGAAAGAAGAATGAATGTGTTTTAATTTTGAGTTTAAGTAGTTGAAGAATTTAGGATAGTCAGTTGAGTTAGGAGACAGATATAAAGAACCGATCAATTTAGTAGTAGATTGACAGGATGGATTGAGCCCTAAGGTAAAAAATTCGAAAGACTAAAAATCAGAGACACGAGAAGATATATCATCATTGCGGACATAGCGCTACAACAACCGCCTTTTTCTGATAATTGAAGATAGGGACTGTAAGAGACAGTACAGAGTAGAATTTTATATATATATATATATATATATATATATATATATATATATATATATATATATATATATATATATATATATATATATATATATATATATATATATATATATATATATATATATATATATATGTGTGTGTGTGTGTGTGTGCTTGTTATGAGTGTGTGTGTGTGTGTGTGTGTGTGTGACTGTGTGTTTGTGTATTGGTATGTCAGCGCTTAAGGGTTAGTTTATAAAGCTTTCCCTTAGATTGTTAATTTCCCTAGAGAAGTTAAATTAGGTATGCTAAGGTTTGCAGGCTCGCCAAATTCGGTGAGGTACGATGCGGTATGGTGCGGGGCGGCACACAGTTCCAGTATAATATCCCGGTGCGGTGCGCGGTTCGCGGTTGCGGTTCGCTTACTCTGGGTACTATGCAGTGTTGAAAATCGGCACTGGCCAATCCTAGAGTACGCTCAAACCAAAACAAAAGGGGAACGAGAAAAGAAACTGTCAGAAGTGGCTCCAAGTATACTGTTTCTGCAAAATATATTTTTTTTAATATTAGAATATCCTACAGTGATGCGCTTTTAATTATCTAGCTTAGGTCTACGTTTACGGCAATGATAATCCATCTAGGTTAGGTCTAGGTCCTACGGCAACGACGATCCGTCTAGATAGGTCGTACTGTACGGCTTTTTAGGTTACGATAAAGTTTGGTTAGGTACACTAGGTCTTGGTTTACGGCAATGACAATCAATCCTAGGTTAGGTCTAGGTCCTACGGCAACGACGATCCGTCTAGATAGGTAGTACTATATGGCTTTTAAGTCTAGGTTAGGATAAAAGTTTGGTTAGGTACACACAGATTTCATATATATATAGTATATATATATATATATATATATATATATATATATATATATATATATATATATATATATATATATATATATATATATATATATATTTCGATATATATATATATATATATATATATATATATATATATATATATATATATATATATATATATATATATATATATATATATATATTATGC
>JABUQX010127006.1:0-7500 GCA_015478945.1 Trachelipus rathkii | reverse complement strand
CTATTCCATCTTCTCCGGGAGCTTTATCATTTTTCATTTTCTTTATGGCTTCTTCTAGTTCTTCTCTAGTAATTTCATCCTCCGCATCCTCTTCATCATTCCTCTCCAACACCCCTCCTCCTCCAATCTCCTCCTCTTCCTCCTCTCCTTCATTTAGCAGCTCATCAAAATATTCCGTCCATCTCTTATTTATTTCCTCTGGTTTCACCAGGGTTTCTCCCTCTTTATTCTTAATATTACTTTGTCTTTTCTTCTGTGTTCTATATGTTCTTGCCATCTTAAATATCTTCTTCTTATTACCTGCTGCATCTTCTGCTAGCTCCTCTGCCATCTTCCTGGCTGCCTCTTTCTTTGCATTTCTTTTCACTATTTCTGCCCTATTTCTAGCCTCTACATATTCTTGCCTTGATTGAACCGTTCTCCTTTTTAACCATTTTCTTATATTTATGGTTTTTATCTTCACCGCCTCCTCCACCCCATCTTTCCACCATCTCGTGTGTCTCTTCTTTGTACCTCCCACATATCTGTATCCCAGCTCCTCCCCCGCTGCCTCCATTATCTTCTCTTGTAGTTCTGTAAAAATCTCTTCTCTATCTAGCTGGTCTATTTTCTCTTCTACCCTATTTCTATATGCATCTTTTTTACTCTGTTCTTTCAGGGACTCCACCTTTACTATCTTTCTCTTTTGTATTGCATTATTCTTTTCTGCTCTAATTCTAAAGTCTGCCACCAACAGTCTGTGGTCTGAATCCATAGTTTCACCCGGCATGACCTTAACATTCAGTACCATTCTCCTATCTGAAGCTATTACATAATCTATTACCGATTTCTGATCAAACTCTCCCGTGTTGCTGTTCCATCTGTACCTGGTGTATCTATGTGATGCTCTGTGGTCAAAGTATGTATTCATAATTTTAAAACCCTTCCTCCCACAGAAATCCAATAACTCTTCTCCCTCTATATTTCTTTCCTCCGCTCCAAAACATCCTATCCCCTCTTCCATTTCGGTTCTTCTACTCCATACCTTTGCATTAAAATCTCCAATCAGGAAACATATGCTATTTTCTTCACTTCTCAACCCTACCCATCTCTCCATCAACTCCATAAACTCTTCCTTCTCCTCATTTGAATGTCCTTGTTGGGGTGCATATACCTGGAACACATGGTACTTCCTTCTCATGATTTTGAAACTGCACACCATAAGTCTTTCATTTATTCCTTCCGCTTTCAGTATATATGGGCTCATCCTAGGTCCTACTACGAATCCCACTCCATGCTTCCTCCAACCTTCCTCCACTCCACTGTACATCAGGACATATCCTCTTCCTAAATCTCTACCCTCCTCCGCTCCCCTTATTCACATCTCCTCCATGCCCAGCAGGTCAATCCTCCTCCTCTCCATCATCCTCACTACCTCCTCTTCCTTGCCGCTGTAAGTTGCAACATTCAACGTCGCACATCTAAATTTTTGTTGTGTATCCGAATTCATAGTCCGTTTTCGTCGCCTAGTTCGTGAGCCGAAAAATCTGTCCTGTTCCGAGGCTGAATCTAGGGTAATGCAAGCAGGTCATGTCGGGCAGCGGCTTGCTGGGCCTGCCCTGACCCAACCAGAGCTCCTTTGGCCGGAAGAAGGAAAAGAAAAATCCCTCCTCTTCCGTTACCAGGGCACACAACGTGGACGTGGAGCTGATCTTTCCATGTCCCATATATATATATTAAGGCTGGCTGCTGCTGGTTGGAAGCAGTTATGTTGCTGTTAAGAGCAGCAGCAGCAGAGCAAAGAGCGAGGCATATATATATGTTGTTATATATATGTTGTTATTACATGGTTATATATATTATATATATATATATATATATATTATATATATATATATATATATACATATATTGGCTATTAAGGCGCATATATAAGTTACGTATATATTGCTGGCTATGCTACATATGGCTGTTACAGCTACAGGTATATGTTGTTGGTTACATTGTTGAGCGCTAGCAAAGAAGGTTAATGCTGTTATTGCTATTACTGCTAAGTTATATTACTATATATATATGCCAATATTATATATTATTATGCTGGCTAAGCATATATGGTTATATACAGTTATGCTGTTATATATATAGTATATATATAGAGTTATTATTATTACTGTTGTTATTATTATGTTGTATTATTGCTGCTATTACATATATTATTACATATATACATATATATGCATATAGTTAGCAGCGTAGCAGCAGCAGATATATTATTTGTTATGCTATATTATATATATTATACATATATTAGTTATTATAAGGTTATTATATATATATACATTTATATATATATATGCATATCCTACATATTATTCTCTCTATCTCTCTTTCTTTTTCTTTTTCCTCCCAGGAAGGATTCTTCATCCTGTCAGCCACGCAAGCATCTCCAGACATCCCTCTCCTGCACTATTCCTTTTCTCTTTAGCACTCTCATTTTTGGTAGCTTACATCTTTCCAGAGAGTCCTCCACCGACTCCGCCTATCTCTTTTTCGGTCTTCCCCTGGGTCTTCCGATGTTTCTATTCTTTCCATCATGGTTTCGGTATTCTGTGTTGCCCCATTCTTCGCGAGATGTCCCCTCCACTTCCTCCCCTTCTGCTAAAACATCCTCCGAGATAATTGCAGTTTTTTAACGCCTTCACCTCCTCCCCTCTCACCACCATCCTCATCCCCTCCTCATTTCCTCCGGTTATTGTTAATATCTTTGTCTTCTGTACGTTCATCCTCATCCCTGCTTCCCAATCTCCTCCCGCAAAAACAACTCCCACCACCTCTCGAATCGTCTCCTCTCTCTTGCTCCAACATGCCAGATCGTCCCCGTATATGCCATTATGTCCCCTTCAAATTCTCCCAGTTTCTCCCATAACTTTCTTTATCACCACGTCTAAATATAATAAAAACAGCAGTGGCGATAAAACACATTCCCCTGCTTCACTCCTGTTTTCACCTCAAACCATCAATCGTTCTCGCACCCAGTTCTAACATTACAACTGCTTTCTCATACATTCTTTCTATTGCCTTCTTTAATCTACCCTTCACCTATAATTCCTCTCCATAGCTCTCCAGAGCTTTTTCCTTAAGGCACAGAATCAAATGCCTTTTGCAGGTCAATGAAGGTTACAAAGAATCTCTTGCCTATATTCCAGCATCTTCTCAGAGACCATTCTCAGTGTGAATAAGAGGTCCGTAGTTCCTCTTCTTCTATACCCATACTGTTCTTCTCCGAGTCTCTGGCTCTACCTTTTCTCTCAGCCTCCTCTCCAATATTCTTTCGTATATTTTCTCGCCAGATGGTCCATCAGTGAAATATCTCTATAATTATTACAGCTTCCTGCATCTCCTTTACCTAACTTTATATATCGGTATTATTATTATTGTTTTTGCCCCACCTTTTCCGGCACCTTTCCTCTCTTCAACACTTGTTCATCAAACTGATGATTCTCCTCTCAGCTCCTCTCCTCCCTCCACCACCAACTCCTACAGTCACTCCATATATATATATATATATATATATATATATATATATATATATATATATATATATATATATATATATATAGTATAGTATATATATATATAAGGTTAAGATATATATATATATAGTAAATATATATATATATAGGTTATATATATATATATATATATATATAGTAGTATAGTATATATATATATATATATATATATATATATATATATATATATATATATATATATATATATATATATATATAACTTTTAATTCAAACTTCAAAGAGTAAACATTCGCATCCGCATCCGCATCCTCATCTACTTTAAGATCCGCATCCGCATCCGCATCCGCATCCTCATCCTTTTTAAGATCCGCATCCGCATCCGCATCCGCATCCGCATCCGCAAACAGTCAAATTTTGATATACCTGTCCATCGTACTGAATATATATATATATATATATATATATATATATATTATTACTATTATTATATTTATAGCATGTAAAGCTATTGCTGGCTATACATACAGCAGCAAATAGCACAGCAGCAAGATGTTATGGCTACATAAGTTATTATTATTAAGCATATGGCTACAGCAACATATGTTATGCTATATATATATATATATATATATATATATATATATATATATATAGTTATATATATATATATATACATATGTTGCCATATTATAAGCCACACCTGAAAATTAGTATAAAACTTTATATCAGGGCATCATGAATAATTCTCAGAGCAGGGAAGGCTTAATTTTATTATTATATAAGCAGCATAGTGGTTTATTTGTATATAAAATGTGAGTTTACATAGATATTTCCGCTGTTTCTAGTAGGGTCGTTGGTCATACTTCTCGACATGGTGCAATACTACAAACCAAACATTCTCGAATCGAAATACCTTCAGTACAGACAAAATCTGATTTTCTATGAGATTTTGTACTATGCAGGTTGTTTAGCATGTAAGAATGTAAGGATATTTAAGCTATACTGTATATCTGGCTATATATATATATTTTTGTTTTTAAATAAAAAGATTCAAGGTAAAGTTGGGGTATGAAAACAAATCTTGAAGAACTTACTTTTAACACATTTCAGTTTGTATCTGAAGTGAGCACCAAAATAAAGTTGTTTCAAATCTGCACTACAACTTTTGTATGTTTTCAACCCAGCTTAATATATATATATATATATATATATATATATATATATATATATAAAAATATATATATATATATATATATATATATATATAAATAATATTATATAAAAAACAAATATATACAAACATATTTATAAATATCTAAAGATATATTTAGAAGAAAGATATATATATATATATATATATATATATATATATATACAGATTATATATATATATATATATATATATATATATATAGGGGAGAGAGAGAGAGAGAGAGAGAGAGAGAGAGAGAGAGAGAGAGAGAGAGAGAGAGGGGTAGAGAGAGAGAGAGAGACATACGCACTCGTGTTCATCAGTCCAAACACAGGGATGAGCAGCGAGTCAAAAGTAGAATTTAGAATGCCTTTAGGCACACATGATTTTACTGTAATAAAAATGAAAAGCAAGGATCGTCCATTTAACTAAGTTCAATATAGGAAGCCAGAAGGCCGGAGAAGCACAAAAAGTTTAGCCTTTTAAAAGGGAAAATGAAATTCTTTGTTTTAAATTTCGATAGCAGATCTGGTAAGAAGTTAATTTTTATCCATTGAGTTTTTTTTTTAATTAAAAAAAAATATATATATATAAATAGTTCTTCTTTGTAGGATGCAATTGTCACCTTGCTCTACCCAGAAGGGCACGTCCTCGATATAGCATATATAGCAGCAGCAGTATATATATGTATATGGTTATAAAGATATATATATATATATATATATTGAAGTAAGGTAAGTTGGTTATATATATGTTATATATATATATTTGTTATTATATATTATTATTATATATATACAGTATATAGTAAATATATATATATATTACATACATATATATGTATATATATATATATATATATATATATATATATATATTTATATATATATATATATATATATTATATATATGTATATATATATATATATATATATATATATATATATATATATATATATATATATTATTAAGGCTGGTTATGGTTATATTGATATTACTATTACATATTACATATATAGAGTATGTGAGTTATTGGGTAACAAATTTAGAACTGTAGCATCACAGCCATAGTTCGGTAAAATGTTAAGAACAAACTCCCCCGTTTGCTCTTTGAATTCCTATCTCGCAGTTAGAGTGTTGGTGTTAAGCCACTAGACCAACGAGGGAGTTAAAGAGGCCTATTCATTTTTTCTCTGAAAGATACTACTCTTCCGCGCAAGTCAGCTCCTTGACATGCCAACGCATTCTGTCCCCTCTCTCGGTCAGGTTACACAGGATGCATTTGGGAGCACAATAGCAACAAATCTCCTAAAACTGCTAACACCTGCTCAGTTTGTAAATGGCAATAACAATCTCCGCTTGTTGGGTTTGAAAACCCGCACCCTCGCAGTGCTTCGGTATACCAAGCGTAAGCTACCACTCAGACCAACGAGTGAGCTAACCCTTGACCCGAGTGGGGGGGGGATCTGTCAAGAGGTCACTGACAAGATTGACTTGCGTTATTCTCTGGAAGATAGTAATCTTCGTGAGAAAATGGTAGATTTCCTTTAGCTCCTCGTTGGTCTAGCGGTAACACGCTTGGCATACCAACTGCGAGGGTGTGTTCGGAACCCAAATCAAAGGGGAGCTTGCTCTTACCATTTTACGAAACTTCTCGTGTGAACGAAGCTAAGATTTTTAAATTTTTGTTACTGGGATACTGTTACTCCCTTGAATCGCAATTCCTTGTGTGTGACCCTGGACCCGAGTGGGGGCGGGGGACTTCTGCTGAGGTTACTGTCATGATTGACTTGCCATATTCTTCTGGGAAGATAGCAATTTTTCAGAGAAAATTGTAGATTTCCTCTTTTTAGGGCTCCTAGTTGGTCTAGTGGTAACACGCTTGGCATACTAACTGCGAGGGTGTGGTTCGAAACCCAATAAGGGGAGTTTAATTGTTCTTACCATTTTACGAACTGTGAGCGTATGTTAACAGTTCTAAATTTGTTACTGATACTGTTACTCCCCGAATCGCACCCTGTGTGACCCTTGACCCGAGTGGGGGCGGGGAGATCTGCCAGAGGTCACTGTCAAGATTGACTTGCCTTATTCTCCTGGGAAGATAGTAATCTTTCAGAGAAAAATGGTAGATTCTTAGCTCCCTGCTGGTCTAGTGGTAAACACGTTTTGGCATGTACCAACCGGGGCGTAGGTGCGTGTCTTCGAAACCCCCAACAAAGGGAGTTGTTCTACCATTTAACAAACTGTGAGCGGTAAGCACAGTTTTAAAATTTGGTGCCATATTGATACTTCTCAGCAATCCCAAATCGCACCTGTGTGACCCTTGGGACCCGAGTGTGGGGGCGGGGATACAGAGGTTACTGTCAGCAGATTGATTCTACCATATTCTTCTGGGAATATAGTAATCTTCAGATAAAAATGGTAGATTTCTTTAGCTCCTCGTTAGTCTAGTGATAACACGCTTTGGCATACCTCAACTGCGAGGCGCGAGTTCGAAACCCAAACGAAGGGAGTTTGTTCTACCATATATACAGGCATATAGAGAGCAGGCAGCAGCGTTGGCATATATATATATATAGTTATATATATATTTAAGCAGCAGCATATATATATAAGGTTGGCGGTTATATATATATATATATATATATATATGTAGGTTATATATATATATATATATATATATATATATATATATGTATATATATAAATTGAAGCGGCGCACGAAAACGCGAAAAGTTTCACGATAAATGCGAAAACGGTTAAACACCCATCTTGAACTGAACGAAGTACGTACCG
>JABUQX010127005.1:0-12824 GCA_015478945.1 Trachelipus rathkii | reverse complement strand
CAGTGGTAGCTGGATTTTACTCTAGATGGGTGTTGTAGTTTCGCATTTGTCATTGAAACACTTCCGCGTTTTCTCGTTATACTTCATATATACATGTGTAACTAATATATATATATATATATATACTATATATATATATATATATATATTATGAATTAGTATAGA
Organism: Trachelipus rathkii; assembly: GCA_015478945.1. NCBI lineage: Eukaryota > Metazoa > Arthropoda > Malacostraca > Isopoda > Trachelipodidae > Trachelipus > Trachelipus rathkii. The sequence continues at coordinate 12,659 of JABUQX010127005.1, read as the reverse complement.
CTATTATTTATTTAATTTTTAAAAAAATCATTTAGTTTAGTTACCTCTTAAAGTAATTAACATAGAAAACTGAATTTAGGGGAGAAATAAATTAAAAAATTAAATAAATGCGCGAATGAATAACGGTAAAGCAAAAGTGTTAAATATATATATATATATATATATATATATATATATATATATATATATATATATATATATATATATATATATATATATATATATATATATATATATATATATATATATATATATATATATATATATATATATATATATATATATATATAAAACAAACAAACGAACAAACAAGAAAAGAATCAAAAATATAAGATATTCCCTCTTAGACCTTCGACTTATACTTAGACCTTCGACTTAGCACTTAGACCTTCGACTTAGCACTTAGACCTTCGACTTAGCACTTAGACCTTCGACTTAGCACTTAGACCTTCGACTTAGCTTTTAGCCCTTCGACTTAGCACTTAGACCTTCGACTTAGCACTTAGACCTTCGACTTAACACTTAGACCTTCGACTTAACACTTAGACCTTCGACTTAACACTTAGACCTTCGACTTACGCTGATTCCACGAATGTTATTAGTTTTCTTGTGGCTTCCATTTTTTTTCAGTTTTTTGCGCCAACCTTCATTTATATAGTATGTTTTGTGTTCGTTTGTTCGTCTGACCGTTCGTTCGTTTGTTTGTTGTGAACTAATATAAGTCGAAGGTCTAAGTGCAAATTACGAAAAATAATACTTAAAAATTTTTGGGAAATTATTTTCTCTGTGATTTTCAGTTCCACTGGACATTTGAAGCTTATATAGTTCCCCATTGCGACGTCTTTATATGGGGTTTGATGATAGTTTATACCTTAAGGGTGTTGCGATAAGTTAGATCGTTTTTTCGATTCTTCGAAACGTCTATAGTATAGGTCGCTTACGAATCGCAAGCGGCTGAACGCTTTCAAATGCCACTTTTTAGTGTATCAACTCGCTTCAACTCGATATAGTGACGTTTCAACGGGAACTATATATGTCAAAGGTCTAAGTGTGAAAATCTAAAAAATCACAAAGAAAATATTTCCCCCGATAATTTTCTGTTCAATTTTTTTTCGGAATTTGCACTTCTTCGACTTATATTAGTCCCGAATGGGTGTCACTATATGACGTCATAGGGGTTTAACGATAGGTATCTCGAAAACTAGGATAGCTACCAAGAAAACTAGCCAACATTCATTGGAATCAGCGTAAGAAAATTGTTCTAAAAATGAAAAAAAAATTTGATACAAAATAAAATAAACTCAAATAAATCAAAAGAGAAACTTACGATAGCTACAAGAAAAACTAATAACATTCGTGGAATCAGCGTAAGAAAATTGTTCTAAAAATGGCAAAAAAAAATTTTTTATTTTTTGGGGCTATTTTATTTTTCTCTTAAAAACGATAGCTACAAGAAAACAAATAACATTCGTGGAATCCAGCGTAAGATAATTGTTCTAAAAATGGCAAAATAATTTTTTTTTGATTTTTAGAGCTATTTTTATTTTTTTCTACGATAGCTACAAGAAAACTAGTAACATTCGTGGAATCCAGCGTAAGAAAATTGTTCAAAAAAAAAAAATTTTTTTGATTTTTGGGGCTATTTTATTTTTCTCAAAAACTACGATAGGTACCAAGAAAACTAATAACATTCGTGGAATCAACGTAAAAGTATTGAAAAAAAAATGGAAAAAAAAATTTTTGAATTTTTTGGGAAATTTTATTTTTCTCAAGAAAACTACGATAGCTACGAGAAGACTAATAACATTCGTGGAATCAGTGAAAATTGTTCTGAACATGGCAAAAAAATTTTTTTTTTTGGGGCTATTTTATTTTTCTCAAAAAGAATTTGATAGCTACAAGAAAAATAATAACATTCGTGGAATCAGCGTATGAAAATATATTTGTTCTAAAAATGGAAAAAATAGTGCGAATTTTTTGGATATTCTTTATTTTTCTCAGAAAACACAATAGCTTCTAGAAAGGCTAATAACATTCGTGGAATCAACGTAAGAAAATTGTTCAAAATGGCAAAAAAATATTTTTGATTTTTGGGGGTATTATTTTTATTTTTCTATAAAACTACGACAGCTGCAAGAAAGCTAATAACATTCATTGGAATCAACGTAAGAAAATTGTTCTAAAATTGTAATTTTTAATTTTTTGGGATATTTAAGTGATTTAATTTCAATAAAAAAACTAATAACATTCGTGGAATCAGAGTAAGAAAATTGTTCTAAAATGGCGAAAATTTTTTTGATTTTGGGGTTATTTTTATTTTTATAAAACGTGCTTCTGAAAACTAGCCAATAACATTCGAGAATCAGCGTAAGATAGTTGTTCTGAAAATGTGAAAATTTTTTGGATTTTTTTGGTTATTAATTTTATTTTCTCGAAAACTACGATAGGTACAAGGAAACTATTGTTTTTCCATTTTTAAAACAAGTTTCCTACGCTGATTCCAAAAAGGTTATTATTTTTTTTGTAGCTATCGTAGTTTTCGAGAAAAAAAAAATAAAAAAATTTTCCTTTTTGAACAAATATCTTACGCGATTCTGAATGTAATTTTCTTAGCTATAAAGCCAGTTTTCAGTTTTGCACACCAGACCTTCGACTTATATCTCTGACCGTTCGTTCGTTTGTTTGTTGAACTAATATATAGTGTCGCCCTACGGGAATCGCAAAAGCGGCTGAACGCTTTCAAATGCCACTTTTTAGTGTATAAACTCGCTTCAACTCGATATAGTGACGTTTCAGCGGGAACTAATATGTCAAAGGTCTAAGTGTAAATATTTATATATATATATATATATATATATATATATATATATATATATATATATATATATATATATAACATATATATATATATATATATATATATCAATATTAATCCCAAACTATACATTTACATATTTCAATACACACATATATATATATATATATATATATATATATATATATATATATATTTGCTTTACTAGCTTACCGATATTCATTCAAACATTTAGTTAATTATTAATTTAGTCACCCTTCAATTCAGTTTTCTATAATAATTTTTAGAGGTAACTAAACTAAATGATTTTTAAAAAAATTAAATAAATAACTACGATAAAAATTACGATAGCTACAAGAAAACTAATAACATTCATGGAATCAGCAAATTGTTCTAAAAATGGAAAAAAAATTTTTTGATTTTTTGGGTTTTATTTATTTTTCTCGAAAACTACGATAGGGCTACAAAAAAACTAATAACATTCGTGGAATCAGCGTAAGAAAATTGTTTAAAAATGGCAAAAAATTTTTTGATTTTTGGAGATTTTTATTTTTCTCAAAAACTATGATAGCTACAAGAAAACTAATAACATTCGTGGAATCCAGCGTAAAGAAAATTTTTTAAAATAATTGTAAAAATTTTTAATTTTTTGGGATATTTTTTTTCTCGAAAACTACGATAGCTACAAGAAAACTAATAACATTCGTGGAATCAACGTAAGAAAATTGTTCAAAAAAATGGAAAAATTTTTTTGATTTTTTTTGGGATATTTTATTTTTTTTCTCGAAAACTACGATAGCTACAAGAAAACTAATAACATTCGTGGAATCAGCGTAAGAAAATTGTTCTAAAAATATGAAAATTTGTTTTTGGATTTTTTTGGTTATTTATTTTATTTTCTCGAAAACTACGATAGCTACAAGAAAATTTTTTTCCATTTTTAAAACAAATTTCTTACGCTGATTCCAAAAAGTTATTTTTTTTGTAGCTATCGTAGTTTTCAAGAAAAAAATAAACAACCAAAAAAATCAAAAAAAATTTTTCCATTTTAGAACAAACATATTTACGCTGATTTACGAATGTTGGTTTTCTTGTATTTATCGTGGTTTTCCGGGTTTTTACGCCGAGCCTTCGACTTATATCTCTGACCGTTCGTTCGTTTGTTTGTTGAACTAATATATAGCAAATTGTCACGCCTTACCCGGAAATCATAAAAGCGGCTGAACGCTTTCAAATGTCATTTTCCTAAGCTTAAACTATCGTCAAACCGATTATGATGTGACGTTTCAGCAGGGAACTAATATGTCAGGTCTAAGTGTGAGAAATCTAAAAAATCACAAAGAAAATATTTCCCCCGATAATTTTCTGTTCAATTTTTTTTTCGGAATTTGCACTTAGACTTCGACTTATAACAGTTCCCGATCAGACGTCACTATATGACGTCATAGTGGGTTTAACGATAGGTATCTCGAAAACTACGATAAGTAGAAAGCTAATAAATTCGTGGAATCAGCGTAAGAAAATTGTTCTAAAAATGGCAAAAAAAAATTTTTGATTTTTTGGGGCTATTTTATTTTTTTTCTCAAAAACTACGATAGGTACAAGAAAACTAATAACATTCGTGGAATCAACGTAAGAAAATTGTTCAAAAAAATGGAAAAAAATTTTTTGATTTTTTTTGGATATTTTATTTTTTTTCTCGAAAACTACGATAGCTACAAGAAAACTAATAACATTCGTGGAATCAGCGTAAGAAAATTGTTCTGAAAATGGCAAAAAAATTTTTTGTTTTTTTGTGGCTATTTTATTTTTTTCTCAAAAACTACGATAGCTACAAGAAAACTAATAACATTCGTGGAATCAGCGTAAAATTGTTCTAAAAATGGAAAAAATTTTAGATTTTTTAAGGATATTTATTTTTTCTCGAAAACTACGATAGCTACAAGAAAACTAATAACATTCGTGGAATCAGCGTAAGAAAATTGTTCTGAAAATGGCAAAAAATTTTTTTTGGTTTTTTGGGGCTATTTTATTTTTTTTCTCAAAAACTACGATAGCTACAAGAAAACTAATAACATTCGTGGAATCAGCGTAAGAAAATTGTTCTAAAAATGGCAAAAATTTTTTTTTTGATTTTTTGGGGCTATTTTATTTTTCTCAAAAGCTTCTGATAGCTACAGAAAACTAATAACATTCGTGGAATCAGCGTAACAAAATTGTTCTAAAAATGAAAAAAAAATTTTATTTTTGATATTTTATTTTTTCTCGAAAACTATGATAGCTACAAGAAAACTAATAACTTTATTCGTGGAATCGGCGTAAGATAATTGTTCTGAAAATGGCAAAAAAAAATTTTTGATTTTTGGGGCTGTACATTTTCCAAAACTACGATAGGTACAAGGCAACTATTTTTTTCCATTTTACAAAACAATTCTTACACTGATTCCAAAAGGGCCAATATTTTTTTTATTGTATCTGAATTTTAAAAAAAAAATAAGTAACAAATAAAAAAATTTTTCTTTTAGAACAAATATCTGCCCGATTCCACAGTGATCGCCAGTTTTACCCCTAATATCACTCGAAGTTTTGCACTTATTATATTCGACTTATATAGTATGTTTTTAGTTCGTTTGTTCGTCTGACCGTTCGTTCGTTTGTTTGTTGAACTAATATAAGTCGAAGGTCTAAGTGCAAATTCCGAAAATGGGAAATTATTTTCTCTGTGATTTTTTAGATTTTCACACTTAGACCTTTGACTTATATCAATTCCCGTTGATACGTCACTATATGGGGTTGAAGTGATAGTTTCTACCTTAAAAGGTGTTGCGCGATCAAGTTAGATCGTTTTCAGTTCCCTTCGAAACGTCGCTACTCGTATAGTGTCGCCCACAGGGGAATCGCAAAACCGGCTCAATGCTTTCAAATACCATTTTCTTGAAAACTCAGACTATCACGTTAAAATAGATTGCGTCATATAGTGACGCCTGTTCGGGAACTAATATAAGGCGAAGGTCTAAGTGTAAAAATCTAAAAAATCACAAAGAAAATATTTCCCCCGATAATTTTCTGTTCAATTTTTTTTCGGAATTTGCACTTAGACCTTCGACTTATATTAGTCCCCGATGAGGCGTCAATATATGACGTCATAGTGGGTTGAACGATAGGTATCTCGAAAACTAGGATAGCTACAAGAAAACTAATAACATTCGTGGAATCAGCGTAAGATAATTGTTCTATAAATGGAAAAAAAAAATTTTTGATTTTTATATTTTTATTTTTCTCGAAAAACTACGATAGCTACAAGAAAAATAATAACATTCGTGGAATCAGCGTAAGAAAATTGTTCTGAAAATGGCAAAAATTTTTTTTTTTGGGCTATTTTATTTTTTTCTCAAAAACTACATTAGCTACAAGGAAACTAATAACATTCGTGGAATCCGGCAATAAGAAAATTGTTCATCTTAAAGAATTTTTGATTTTGGGGATCTTTATTTTTTTCTCGAAAACTACGGTAACACGAAAACTAATAACATTTCGTGGAATTAAAAAAAAGTAAAATATTTCTAAATGACTGAAAAAAAATTTTGAAATTTTTGGGATATTTATTTTTTTCTCAAAACTACGATAAGAAAGCTCAATAACATTCATTGGAATCAATAAGATAATTGTTCTAAAAATGGCCAAAATTTTATTTTTTGGGTCTATTTTATTTTTTTTCTCGAAAACATAACTACAAAAAAACTAATAACATTCGTGAAATCAGCGTAAGAAAATTATTCATCTTAAAAAAAATTTTTTGATTTTTGGGAGCTATTTTATTTTCATAAACACGATAGATTTTCAGAAACAATAACTGTTCGTGGAATCCAACGTAAGAAAATTGTTCAAAAAAATGGAAAAAAAAAAAATTTTGAATTTTTTTTTTGGATATTTTATTTTTCTCAAAAACTACGATAGCTACAAGAAAATTAATATTCGTGGAATCAAAGTAAGATATTCCTTATAAAATGGCAATTTTGGTTTTAGGGGCTTTTTACTGTTGTTAATTAGTGCAATAACTACAAGAGAAAACTAATAACATTGGAAGTGGAATCAGCGTATGAAAATTGTTCTAAAAATGAAAAAAATTTTTATTTTTTTTTTGGATATTTTATTTTTCTCGAAAGAAACTAAGAAAACAAACAACATTCGTGGAATCAGCGTAGGAAAATTGTTTCTAAAAATGTAAAAAATTTTTATTTTTTGGTTTATTTTTTTTCTCAAAAAACTACGATAACTACAAGAAAACTAATAACATTCGTGGAATCAGCATAAGAAAGGGAATTGTTCACAAAAATGGCAAAAAAATTTTTGATTTTTGGGGTTGGCCTACTAAACTACGATAGCTACAAGAAAAAAAATAACATTCGTGGAATCAACGTAAGAAAATTGTTCAAAAAAATGAATGAAAATTTGTTTTTGGATTTTTTTGGTTATTAATTTTATTTTCTCGAAATGATAGGTACAAGGAAACTATTGTTTTTCCATTTTAAAACAAGTTTCTTACGCTGATTCCAAAAAGGTTATTATTTTTTTTTGTAGCTATCGTAGTTTTCAAAAAAAAATAGCAAATCAAAAGGTTTTTCCCTTTTAGAACAAATATCTTACGCTGATTCCTGAGATCGGTGCCACTGTAATATCAGTTTCAGTTTACGCAGACTGACTGGAGCATATCTCTGACCGTTCGTTCGTTTGTTTGTTGAACTAATATAGTGTCGCCCTACGGGAATCATAAAAGCGGCTGAACAACTTTCCAGATGCTACCACTTTACGGTGTATAAACTCGCTTCCAGCTCGATATAGGCGGCTACGGCGAGACTAATATGTCAAAGGATACAAATTATTGAAAATCTTATATAATATATATATATATATATATATATATAATAACTCTAATTAATCATCACTTGCTCCCTATGCCAATAATAATATATACTTATAAGGTTAGTGTCTAAAGCTGACATCATGTGACTGAGAACAACAGCTACAGTAAGGCATACACATTGTTGCATATGCATGGCACAGAAAAAAAAGACTTTGACCGCAAAAAAATAGGGCGCCAGAGTGTTAGGGGTGTTTAAAACTAACGAATACCCACGGTTGGAGCCACCCCGATGTCAGAGTCAGGTCTCGCCTCTAGGTGGACTACGGGACTAATCCCCCTCCGGGGATGGTCTCCCGAACCCCGCTCTTTGGTCTTTGGGTGTCGCGGGGGTTCCTCCATTCAGCATCCCTCCGGGTATGAAACATCCCCATGCGTCCCCCATCGGCTCGAGCCCCCTAAAAGGGGTAAACTCCTTTTTAGGGGGCTCGAGCCGAGCCCCCTATATGGCCATGATACATATATATATATATATGATCCGACTGTCGTTGAAGATGGATGTATTAAAATATAGAAAAAGAAAATATAGAGAAGAAACCGAAGACACCAGAGAAGAAGCCTGAAGATTGAAAGATGGAAAAGCTTCAGCTAAAGCTTGAGTGGTCTCAGGATCGGAAAATGAGAATGTTTTGACAGTGGTCCTGGCCAGATTATTATTGAAACAAAAATTTAACAAATTAATAAATTTACCTACAAAACTTTAGTGAAAGAAACATCATTTTATATTTCGATAAAATTTTAGTTGTGGAGCTGCAAAATTTTCAACTCGGTTCTTTTGAATTATTTTAAACTTTGTTTGAAAAATAATTTAAAAATTCATCATGTAATTCTGGCCAGTGAAGTTTGGATAAAACTACATACGAAGATCATATGAAGAATGGATATTCGGCGCAGTCGGCTTGTATGAAGATTTTCTTCGCATAGTTCAAGAAGGAATGGATCAACACCAAATAACGTCCGGTAGCTCAGCGGGAGAGCACTCGCCCAACTAAGCGAGAGACCCAGGTTCGTCACTGGTCGGGCTTGTGAGTGTGAGCTGTTCTTTCTTGACTCCGTCTTGCTCAAGACTTAAAAATTGAGCACACCCCCTCCTAGATTAGGGCTCTGCCCGTGAGCGGTGGTGTTAACTGTAAAAAATATATATATATATATATATATATATATATATATATATATATATATATATATATATATATATATATATATATATATATATATATATATATATATATATATATATATATATATATATATATATATATATATATATATATATATATATATATATATATATATGAGTTATTCATTGTATTATTTACTTAATTTGTTTTTTTTAATTTAAGGAAACACCCTTCAATTCAGTTTTCTATGTTAATTAATTTTTAGAGGTAACTAAGCTAAATGAAGTTTTTTTAAAAAAATTAAATAAATAACTACGATAAAACTACGGTAGCTACAAGAGAAAACTAATAACATTCGTGGAATCAGCGTAAGAAAATTGTTCTAAAAATGGCAAAAAAATTTTTTGATTTTTTGGGGCTATTTTATTTTTTTTTCTAGGAAACTACGATAGCTACAAAGAGAAAACTAATATGTAACATTCGATGGAATCCAGTATTAAGAAAATTAATTTCTAAAATGGCAAAAATTTTTTTTGAATTTTTTGGGGTATTTTATTTTTCTCAAAACTACGATAGCTACAAGGAAACTAATAACATTCGTGGAATCAGCGTAAAAAAATGGGTATGTAAAATGTAAAAAAAAAAATTTAAATTTTTGGGATATTTTATTTTTTTCTAGAAAACTACGATAGCTACAAAGAAAACCTAATAACATTCGGTGGAATCAGCGTAAGAAAAATTGTTCTAAAAATGGCAAAAAAATTTTTTTTTTGAGTTTTGGGTTATTTTTTTTTTCTAGAAAACTACGATAGCTACAAAGGAAACTAATAACATTCGTGGAATCAGCTTAAAGAAAATTGTTCTGAAAATATGAAAATTTGTTTTGGATTTTTTTTGGTTATTTATTTTATTTTCTCGAAAACTACGATAACTAGAAACTATTGTTTCTCCATTTTTAAAACAAATTTCTTACGCTGATTCCAAAAGATTATTATTTTTTTTGTAGCTATCGTAATTTTCGAAAAAAAATAAACAACAAAAAATCAAAAAATTTTACATTTTAGAACAAATATTACGCTGATTCCTGAAATGTTATTAATTTTCTGGTAATATCGTAGTTTTCGGACCCCACTTAGACTTCGGCTTATATAGTATGTTTTGTGTTCGTTTGTTCGTCTGACCGTTCGTTTATTCTGTACCGTTAATAAGTCGAAGGTCTAAGTGCAAATTCGAAAAATAATTTCGACTTAAAATTTTTTGGAAATTATTTTCTCTGTGATTTTTTAGATTTCACACTTAGACCTTTGATTTATATCAGTTCCCGTTGCGACGTCACTATATGGGGTTGAAGTGATAGTTTTATAACTTAAAGGTGTTGCGCGATCAAGTTAGATCGTTTTTCGATTCCTTTCGAAACGTCACTATAATATAGTGTCGCCACGGGAATCGCAAAAGCGGCTGAACGCTTTCAAATGCCACTTTTAGTGTATCAACTCGCTCCAGCGATATAGTGACGTCTCAACAAGAACATAAGATCAAGGTCCTAAAAACAAAAAAAATATTCCCCGATAATTTTGTTCAATTTCCAGGGGCTCTTATTTTATAATGAGTCCCAAATAAACGTCACTATATAACGTCATAATCGGTTCTTTCAAATAGAGTTATATATATATATATATATATATATATATATATATATATATATATATATATATATATATATATATATATATATATATATATATATTTTTTTTTATATATATATATATTATAATATATATTATATATATTATAATATATATATATATATATATATATATATATATATATATATAATATATATTATATATATATATATATATATATATATATATATATATTATAGTGTATAGACTATTATTTATTTAATTTTTTTTAAAAAAATCATTTAGTTTAGTTACCTCTTAAAATTAATTAACATAGAAAACTGAATTTAAGGGTGACTAAATTAAAAAAAAATTAAATAAATGCGCGAATGAATAACGGTAAAGCAAAAGTGTTAAATATATATATATATATATATATATATATATATAAAACACAAACAAAAAAACAGAAATATATCTATATATAATATAATAGATATATATATATAGATATATTTATATATAATATATATATATATATATATATATATATCGGAGATAGTATATAATATATATATATATATATATATATATATATATATATATATATATATATATATATAAAACAAACAAACGAACAAACAAGAAAAGAATCAAAAATCTAAGATATTCCTCTTAGACCTTCGACTTATACTTAACCTTCGACTTATAAATTAGACCTTCGACTTAACACTTAGACCTTCGACTTAGCACTTAGACCTTCGACTTAACACTTAGACCTTCGACTTAGCACTTAGACCTTCGACTTAACACTTAGACCTTCGACTTAGCACTTAGACCTTCGACTTAACACTTAGACCTTCGACTTAGCACTTAGACCTTCGACTTAGCACTTAGACCTTCGACTTAACACTTAGACCTTCGACTTAACACTTAGACCTTCGACTTAACACTTAGACCTTCGACTTAGCACTTAGACCTTCGACTTATACTTAGACATTCGACTTATACTTATACCTTCGACTTATATAGTATGTTTTTAGTTCGTTTGTTCGTCTGACCGTTCGTTCGTTTGTTTGTTGAACTAATATAAGTCGAAGGTCTAAGTGCAAATTCCGACTAAAATTTTTTGGGAAATTATTTTCTCTGTGATTTTTTAGATTTTCACACTTAGACCTTTGACTTATATCAGTTCCCGTTGATACGTCACTATATGGGGTTGAAGTGATAGTTTATACCTTAAAAGGTGTTGCGCGATCAAGTTAGATCGTTTTTCGGTTCCCTTCGAAACGTCACTATAGTATAGTGTCGCCTTACGGGAATCGCAAAACCGGCTCAATGCTTTCAAATACCATTTTCTTAAGCTCAGACTATCGTTAAACCGATTATGACGTCATATAGTGACGCCTGTTCGGGAACTAATATAAGGCGAAGGTCTAAGTGTAAAAATCTAAAAAATCACAAAGAAAATATTTCCCCCGATAATTTTCTGTTCAATTTTTTTTTCGGAATTTGCACTTAGACCTTCGACTTATATTAGTCCCCGATGAGGCGTCAATATATGACGTCATAGTGGGTTTAACGATAGGTATCTCGAAAACTAGGATAGCTACAAGAAAACTAATAACATTCGTGGAATCAGCGTAAGATAATTGTTCTAAAAATGAAAAAAAAAAATTTTGATTTTTTTTTATATTTTATTTTTTTTTCTCGAAAACTACGATAGCTACAAGAAAACTAATAACATTCGTGGAATCAGCGTAAGAAAATTGTTCTGAAAATGGCAAAAAAATTTTTTTGGTTTTTTGGGGCTATTTTATTTTTTTTCTCAAAAACTACGATAGCTACAAGAAAACTAATAACAATCGTGGAATCAGCGTAAGAAAATTGTTTTAAAAATGAAAAAAAAATTTTTTGAATTTTTTTGGGATATTTTATTTTTTTTCTCGAAAACTACGATAGCTACAAGAAAACTAATAACATTCATGGAAATCAGCGTAGGAAGATTGTCTAAAATGGCAAAAAAATTTTAGATTTTTTTTTGGGCTTTTTATTTTTTTTCTCGAAAACTACGATAGCTACAAGAAAACTAATAACATTCGTGGAATCAGCGTAAGAAAATTGGGTAAAATTCAATTTTTCGTCTGAGCTTCGATATTCGATATATCGAACTATAT
>JABUQX010127004.1:20000-30182 GCA_015478945.1 Trachelipus rathkii | reverse complement strand
AGTCAAAAGGCTCAAACAAAGAACTCTTCACGATCAAGAAAGGGAAAGACTCCTTCCCCTCAACTCGCTCAACTCCCTCAACCCCAAATGGAGGCAGGGCCATCTGACTTTACATCTGAAAGTGAGCCTGATACAACGCCTAAAAATGCCCGCCAAAATGGGAGGTCGAGGCGTTCTGAATACCGATCGCCTATAAATACTCATAGTCAATTAAGCTCCAATCAATTGCCCATCTTCGATCCTTACGATGTAATCAACTGGCTGAGTGCAACTACAGCCATCTTTAAATTGAATCATATTGACGAGCCCCATGAGCGTGTTCGCTTATTGGCACCGATACTTCCCACAACGTTGGTATCTAAATTAAAATTCCCGCTTCAAGAAGATGCTTTTAGAATCCTTCTTGAAGACATAGAGAAAATGTACCTCCCAGCTCTCAGAAATAGAATACGGGATGTATTTAAACAAGGCATACAGCCAGATGAGTTGCCAAGCGAATATTTAAACCGCGTCAAAAATGTCCTTGGGAACAAAAGCTTCGAAGTCCTCTTAGAGCATAACCCTAAATTTGCTGTAGACCTGTTCTTAGAACAGATGCCTGTAAACATCCAGATGTCAGTCTACTCCCTCGCCGAAGAAAACGATCTGCGGAGAATGACTAAAGTGGCAGACGATCTATATAAAAATTTCTTTCGCAAAGATGGAAGAAACCAACCTCAAAGTTTCGATCAGACTTGGAGCTCCGTGAACGCTGTCAGTGCCTACACAGATCGACACAAACCCGACGCTGCTGGCCCAAAGAACAGCGCGCCAAACCCGGTGCACACACCTAACGCCACTCCACCTAGCGACAGCCATCTCGCGCGCCAACTGGCACAGCTGACGAACACTGTCTTGACGCTGGCTGACACAGTACAGCAGATGCTTCAAGGTCAGACACACTCAGCTGAGAAAGGTAACATGAGAAGCGGTAGGAGCCAGTCTAGACAGCCGCGCTCAGCTGACAGTAATGGATATACCAGCACTTTCAACAATGCAGTGAATCACCTCTGTTATTACCATTCCAGATACTTATATCTTGCTTACAAATGTGAAGGGGTAGAGTGCCCCCTATACCCATTACTCCATAATAATGGTAACAGATCCACCTCACAAAATACGGAAAACTAAAACCACCGATTGCTCACCACACAACCTCAATATGGCAGTCGGGAAAAATCAGTTCAAAGAAAAAAAAAGTTTCTTTTCATCCGCAAATAAAAATCACAACAAAGTGCGTCGCCAAGTTGGGGATAATGACAAAGAAATGAACTTCGTTAAGCATAGTTGGCCGAAGTAAACTGGTGAAAGAAACTTATATAAAAATATACAACATTATAAATCCAAGCAATTAGTAGTAGTCAAATAATTACTACTATTCAAACTGCAACTTATTCACTAACTACTACTACCAATAATTAATAATAATTTATAATAATAATAATAATAATAATTAATAATAATAAATAAATAATAATAATATAATTTAATCATAATACAATAAATAATCCAGTAATAAATAATAAAATTAATATAAATAATAATAAAAGAATAATAATATTAATAATATAATATAAGTAATAATAATAATAAATAATTATATATCAATAATAATAATAATAATTAATAATAATTTAATAATTTAATAATAATAAAATTAATAAAAAAATAATTAATAAAATAATAATATTCATCAAAACAATGTTAATAGTGACCATACAATTGTAAGAAAGAGCAAATCCAGTCTTACTGATAAAAAAGACCGGGCTCCTCAGAGCATCGAACCAACCGCTTGTATCGAAATTTCTGAAATTTTAGAAAATGCTCAAAATAACAATATTCGAGTGAATTGTGATAAATTAAGTGAAAATTATGTAAATGAACTACCGTCATTATCTGTGAGGGGAAAGCATGTGCCCCATATTAATAAAGACAATGACAGACCAAATGGTAGTAGTAGTGCAAATTCTGAAAACAATTTAAACGATAAAAATATTGTTATGAATGACTCATCTATCTTGAATTATTATGGTAAGCTCAATGAATCAAATATTATAACAACTGTGAGCCCGATGCATGCCGGGTATGTCTTTTTTACTTTAAATCTACCTAATAATATAGTTATGAATCAGGTAAGAGTGGGTGAGATCGATAAAACAGATAGCTTGTTAAACCCCATCCAAAGTGCTGTTAACGATGGCTGTGGTGACAGTAAAAAAGTTGCAGCCGATGTGGCGGTGAACGAGCAAGTCGGTAAAATCGACAACCCAACCTCTTATCAGGTTTATGACCGTGTTAATGGGGTAAATTATTTAATCGATTCTGGGGCCTCTAAAAGCCTTCTTACAGGAGGGGTTCGTGCAAATCACAGCCCCCCTGTCGGGTTTATGTATGCGGCAAACAATACTAAGATAGCCATTTATGATGTAAAAAACATTGAAGTAGACTTGGGTCTTGGTAGGAAATATGTAGAGACATTTTATATTGCCGACATCGAAATGAACATTCTAGGCTTGTCATTTTTAAGGAAATTTCAAATGGGAATCGATTTTACTAATGATTTACTTATAGATTCTGTCACAAATAATAGTATTAAATTAAATCAAAATTACAATTTTAATGTTAAGTATGCGCATGAAACTCTTCCCTCTTCTCTAGCATTTACACCTCATCCTAATACTTTGCATGTCTCTTCTAGTCCTACTCCTTTTAATGAAATTTTATTGCGATATAAAGGTTTATTTTTGAACCCATATTTGCCGGAAAATCATCACATCAAAATAAGACAGATGCAAATATGGGAGGAGATTTTTGAAAAATATAAAAATAACAAAAATCAAAGAATGAGCACAGCGTTGATAAGTGAGGGCGGTCAAGTAACTACTGACGAAGAAACCGCCTTCATCCCTGAAAAAGTATTAATCGAGCTGGCAAATACCTACCCCTATAAAGTGAATGTTAAGGGGCCTCCCATCTCTCTCAGACCCAGAAAAATTCCTCACAAGCTTTACTCACAAACCAGAGCGGAATTTGATAATCTTGTGGCCACAGGAGTGCTAAAACGATCCAACTCCCCATGGTCCTTCCCAGTCAGTGTCCTAGAAAAGCCTGGAGGGCGCGTGAGACTTATATCTGACTTCAGAGAACTCAACAAGAGGGTGGAGGTCGCAACATATGGCCTGCCACACCTGACAGATGCAATGTTTACTCTGAAAGGAAGTTGCCTCTTCAGTAAGCTGGACCTAACTCAATCGTACTACGCCATTCCAATCCATGCTGATTGCGTAAAATACTTCACTATAACATCTAACGTGGGCTCTTTTTCATATCAATATTTGCCTATGGGATTCGTCTCAAGCCCATTTATCTTCCAAGCCTTCATGGATACTCTCTTACAGGGGATACCAAACGTCCACGCTTACATGGATGATGTACTCATACACTCAGAAACGGAAGAAGAACACCTGATCCTCCTTGAAAGGGTGCTGAAAAGGTTACAATACTTTAACATCAGTGTCAACCTCAGTAAATGTCAAATAGGGAAAAATGAAATTGACTACCTTGGCTACACAATAAACAAAGATGGAATTAGGCCAAACGATGATAAAATAATGGAGATAATAGACACTCCAAAACCCAAAACTATCAAAGAATTAAGAAGTTATCTTGGAAAAGTGGGCTTCTATCGTTCTACTGTTGCTCTGTTCTCAAATATTACTGCGCCCCTCTATCATTATCTGAAGGGAAAGCCGTATGGGAACCGAAAAATCAATTGGGACCCCCCAGGGAAAAAAGCTTTTAAAGATAGCAAAGAGGCTATAAGAAACGCAAATACTCTAACTTACCCAAGCCACACTAGTCCTTTCGACATCATCATTCATGCGACCAATACCGCCGCTGCAGCAGTCATATTATCTACTCCTGACGGAGGAGGAAAGCCGATAGCCTTCCATAGTATCATTTTATCAGCCGCGGAGCAGACATATGATTGTGTGGGAAAATTATTAGTGCTTTTAACGAAACTCCTGAAAAAATATGGATACCTTTTGTCTAACAGACCAATAAAAATATTAACTCAATCTCGTGAACTCATTCATAGATACAACAAAAGCAATGATAATAAGAATTACAATTTACGAGAGATTAGAAGCTTAAACCTCTTATCGGCTTATCAGGTCTCCTGGGAGTTGATCACAAAGAAAACAAATCCGTTGTGTGATTACTTATTGCATAACCATCTTGATAATGAAGACGAAATCACTGCCAGTGCAATTGATCATTGCAATCTGAACAAAAAGGAGGAGGAGCTAGCGAAGCCACGCCTCCCGAGCTCGGTGATTGGCTTAGCCACCCCTACGCCAGCCAATCAGGCCGAGGCTGAAACAATAACAAAACGTCAGGTGATAAGTCTTTCAAATACTCCTAATTACTATGAGACACCCTCACCTGGGTTAAAGAGAAGATACGCTGAAACCACAAGGAGTGTGGCGCGTGACCAGATCGTAAATTTTGAGAAAGGCAAAAATGAATGGGATTTAAATGACCATAGAGCACATTCTTTAAATATCTCCCATGGGAAAATGCCAGACGCAGTAACGAGAGGGTTGAACATAGACGAAAGAAGAGAATTAGAGAAAGAGAACTTAGATAGATTTAATAAAGAATTAGTTGAATTAAAGTAGATGAATTAAGAGATGTTTTACCAGAAAAGACACAAATCAATTTAATCAGAGATTGCAATGAGGCACATTTGGAATTAATAAAAAGATTCAGAAAAGAAATTGACTATTTAGAGATAAGCGGAGACCAAATTGATGATCCATTTATAAAATCCTTATTAGAAGGTAATGATAAGAGCTCATTAATCATTAAAAAACAAGAATTTTGGTTCAAGAAGAAAAGGATTTCTTTATATGTTGATATATCATTAAACTATTCACGCGTTATCATCCCAAGCACCCAAGTTGCCGCCCTCATCAGAATGACCCACCTGCAGGGACACCTCGGTATTAATCGATGTCTCACTGTTTTAAAAGCCGATTTCGTATTCGAGAAGATGCATCGGACAGTTAAGGAGATGATAAGGTCCTGTGCTCAATGTCAGGTGTCCAAAATTGGCCGTGGGATTAACCCCATTTTAGGCAAGTACCGAGAAGTTACCTACAAGTTTGAAGTTCTCCATGTAGATGTCCTCAAGCTTCCTTCTTGTAGAGGTTACAAGTATCTTTTAACCCTTATTGACCGCTACTCTCATTATGTTTGGGCTTTTCCACTCAAGGACGCCGCGAAAGAGACAATAGTCCAGACTTTGATAAACCAGCTAATCACCCACTGTGGAATTCCTAGCAGAATAGTTTCAGATAACGGCGCCAACTTTACTTCACATTTATTTGAGAGTGTGTGTAAGCTGTTGGGGATCATCCACTCCACTACCAGTACATATAATTGCCAAAGTAACGGGAAATGTGAGATGGTGAATAAAATGATCGTTAACAGTATTAGAACGATGTTAGCGGAGCCCTCCATGAAAACACAAGATTGGTTAGACGTCCTACCTTTCGTCTTATTCGCCCTAAGGCTCGCCCCCATCTCTGAGGGGGGTATTAGTCCCAGTAGGCTATTATATGGTCAAAATATCAACATACCTGATGGTCTTATCAGCACTACCGCCTCAAATAGACCAAAATCATACGATACCTACATTGAAAGAATAACAGAATTAATGGCCAAGCCCTTAGCGCAAAGAACTAATTTGCGAAATCGCAATATATTTCTACCAAAAAGGAATTTGAAAGAGGGCTCGATTTTTCTACGTGTGAAAGTCAACATACAATGTCGGAAAGGTATCAGCAAAGTCATCACGGCCCTATCGTGTTGGTCAAAATTACCAACAGCAATGCTCATATAATAAAGGACAATAAAGTCGTAGAGAAAAGCTTAAGAATGTTAAAATCTTCTACGGAACCAGTACTTCAATTCCTCAGTCCGAAAGATAAAACTCGGAATGAGAAGAAAATAGAGGAAGGAAATGAGGAACAAATGTGAGTATCTCTTGAGAAAAATAAGAGACAAAGACGATGATGTGGCAACTAATACGTGCACAAATTCAATTGTTAAAGTGTATTATTATCCATATATTGTAGTTCTTTCCTCCCTCATCAAGTAGTTATTCCACTATTCCTTCTGTTCCACTTTCCTATATCACATGTAACCATCTAAAGGAGTGTTCGTAGGAACCTTTGGATATAATCAAAATCTCAAGCCTCACTTCAGATTTTGAGACAAATGTTCCTGTCAACAGCCAGAGGTCACCACAAATACATGGGCTAAACCCCATGATTAGAGTAATTATGTAAGTCATTAAGCATGCATGACACAAAGGGTGACACAGCCTTGTGAGAGACTACTTTGCCAAGATCTCAGGTGTACACCTTCATCAGACCTTGGCTGCCTCTCCTATGAATCCATCTGTAACTAAAGGGTATCATAGCGTCTGGGGGTGGGGTTTATCTCCCCCATTGGGAGGATGCCGAAAATGAAGAGGGGAAAAGAGTTGAGGGCGAAGCCGCCCGAAGCTTCCTTGTCTCGAGGTTATTGTAGGAGACCTCTCGCACTGAGAGGATTAGCTTAGAATAGGGTCAGTGCCATTTCTAATTAAGTAGTGATTACGTGATTATATATAGTTAATCTCTACGATTTAAAGGTGCTTACATTACCTATTATTCATTGTGTAAAGACATTTCCTGTAAATCTCGTTTACTGATTTAAATAAAGAAATAATTAGATACATCTCTCATTTGAAAACCGGCAAATTGATAGGGCCTTAATTAAGATTTACAAGGGGGGGCAAAGGTTATTAACCATATATATATATATTTATATATATAGATATAGATATATAAATATATATTATATATCAATATACTAATATTATATATATATAGCTATTATATATAGTATATTATATATATTAATAATATATATATATATATATATATAATATAATATTATATATATATATATGGGAAAATGTTTACTTTTCGCGCACTAATTTTCTTCTTTAGAGTTCATTTCGATGTTTGTTAGGTTCGAATTAAATCGAAAAATCGATACTTCCGTTTACCTTCTGATACAGGGATTCGCATATTTGGTAATATTCGCATACATCAGTATACTAATATAATATATAATACTATATATATATATAGTAAATATACTTTATATATATATATATATATATATATATATACTATATATATATATATAGTATTATATTGGAGTAAATCTGTGATCTACCTAACAAAAACTTTCATCATAACCTTAAACTTGAAAGCCTTCCAAAGTTAGCCCTAACCTTTATCGTGATTCACTGTGCCGTAAAACTAACCCTAACCTTTATTGATTCACTGTATGCCGTAAAAAAACTATGGCCCTAAACCTTTATTGACTCACTGTGCCATAGAATAGCCCTAAACCTTTATTGAATCCACTGTGCCGTACAACTAGCGCTAAGTTTCTTACTGATCGTACTGTTTAGTAGCTGCCCGAAGTGGTAATATATATATAGTATCATAATATATATATATATATATAATACCTAATATATATATATAATATATATATATTAATATATATATATATATATAATATATATATATATATATATAATATATAACATAGATATATATATTATATATATAATTTATATAGTATATATATATATATAGTATATATATAAAATATAATATATATATATATATATATAATATAGATAAATATATTATATATATATAATATTACTAAGTAATATAGTATATATATATATATATATATATAGATATATATATATAATATATATTACCTTCATAGTGAAAGTTAACCAGGTCTACAACTGTTTGTGGAACTAACACTTCAACGATACATTTGAAAACCTTGCTACAGTTTAAATCTCTTTCTCCAGTTCTTTTACTATTGATACATACTTTTAAAAACATTTCTCACATCTCTTTTTCTTGCAAAATTAGGGTGAAATGCTAAAAAAAACTAGCAAACTCCCATCGTTATACATATGTCAAACATTTGTATCACTTACATTAATTTCTAAATTTTACGATCACACGTCCACTAAACACATCCGATGAATATAAACTTTGTAAGCATACTGATCCGATTTTTTTATGTTATCATATCTATTAAAGAATCGATTTTACAAACTAATCGATTTATTTTTAAAATATCACCAGTTGTCCATTCCCATCTTAAACTATCGGAGTTTGACTTAGTTTTTAGGTTTTCTGTGCCGGAAAAGTGGAAATAAGCCATATACTATATATATATATATATAGATATATATATACTATATATATATATATATATATATATATATACTATAAATAACTATATATATATTATAAAGTATATATTAGCGATATATATATATATAATATATAGTAAATATAAATATTATACTATATATATATATATATATAGTATATATATATATATAATATATATATATATATATATATATATATATATATATATATATATATATATATATATATACTATATATATAGATATATATATATATATATATATATATATATATATATATAATATATATATATATATATATATATATACTATATATATATTATTGCACACTGTTTGGTTTTGGTTTTTAGAACGGGGAATTAGAGAACTAAGGCTAAGCTATGAGGTACATATATCAACTGTATCGATTTCTCACAATAGATCTTCAAAAATCGACGGTTAAACTTTGTTTCTGCAAAGTAATTTTTTTCTTAGAAAAGATGAAAAGTTATATGATATAATAATTTTACACCCGTATTAAACTTAAACAAAAAAGCTGATAAGCAAATGGAAAATATTGCACATGTTCATAATATAATGGTGAAACTACAACAATAGAACAATGAAGTTGGTGACGTTGTCTCATTGGATTTGCTGCATTTTAATTTCTTTGGAAATTGTATCTATAAAGTTTGGAAATGATGAGAATTTTTTGAAATTGACTCAAAAAAAAAAAAAAAAAAAAAAAAATAATAAAAAATAAAATTTACATTTTCCTTCTCCGCTACTGAACCAAAGTGAAGAAGAAAAAAAAATATTGTTCTAAGTATCGGGAACAGGGAACAAAAGATAATTTTATAACGTTGAAATTTAAATGTATCCTCACGATTTTGAAATATCTTTTTACAATCTTTATAAACAAAGCATATCCGTTCAATTCCTTGTAATAATTTCCAGTGAAAAATTTATGCATAGTCTTAATAGAGGTTCAGCTTACACTCCCAACAATTTATGCGTTTATTTATGTGCTATATTTTATGTATTATTGAAGCATAAACACACCACTTCAGCTTTGCTTCCATTTAAAGTGTATATCATACTCTTATTTATATTTTAACGTTATTGTGCGGTGTATGAGCATGATATGCACTTTAAATTTAAACAACCCTAAGCGTTAGGTTTTATTTAATACGTATAATAACACATGGGTAATTATGAAAATAAACACGTTATAAAAGCATAAAACGTTCTAAAGAATAGTTTCAAAAAAATATATATTTCAGGTTTAAATAAATACTTGAAGTTTGTGGTACTTGCTATTACCTTTTTGTACTATTTTTCTCTTTTAAAAAGCACACAAATTATAAAAGAAGAATTAACGAACTGGAATCGCGGATTGGTAAACCGACTTTCTATTTTATTTTACACATGGCTCAACATTTTTAATGGTTACAAACTCCTTGTTACTATATATATATATAAATTATATATATATATATATATATAAATTCATTTAACCTATATATATATATATTATTACTATATATATATATATATATATATATATATATATATAGATATATATTAATAATATATATAGTATATATATATATATAATCTATATATATAGATATATATATATATATATATATATTCATTATATATATATAATATATAATTATATAAATATAGATAATATATATATATATATATACTATATATATATATATTATACTTAAAAATATATAATATAACTATATATATATATATATAGTATATATAATATATATATATATATATAATATATATATATATATATATAAATTTCA
>JABUQX010127004.1:0-15000 GCA_015478945.1 Trachelipus rathkii | reverse complement strand
GATAATGATAATGATTGTTGCAAGAGTAATTCCATTGATGTGATGATGATAGTAATTGAATATGATAACGATAATTGAAGACGATAGCAAGAATTTAAAATCATAACGATAATAAATGATATTAATAATCAATAATAGATTAATAAATAATAATCAATAAATAATAACAATAATTAAATAATAATAATAATTAATAATAATAATAATAATAATAATAATATTAATAATATTAATAAATAAATCTAAATTAATAATATTAATAATATTAATAATATTAATATTTATTATCTAATATTAATATTAATGTTCATCTTCAATAAATCTGTCTATTAATATTTCTATGAACATTATTATAATTGAATGTTATATTTTTATTATATCATTAATATTAATATATAATGAAAATATCAATGATAATGATAATGATACATTGTTACTTCTATAAGTAATGATTAATGAGTAATGATAATGATAATGAACTGATGCTAAGAATAACTAATGATCGAAAAGTAATAATAATAAAATAATAATAATAATAATAATAATAATAATAATAATAATAATAATAATAATAATAATAATAATAATAATAATAATAATAATAATAATAATTAAACGACTGGTAACAGCCAAAAAATCGTCAGGGGTTTCTCAGCATATTTAGACTAAATTTTGGTGTGCTCAGTCGAAAAATCACCTTGTTTTGCTCTATCAGGTCAACTTTTTGAGATACAGCCATAGGCCTACCTAACGAGCTATACATATGATAATTATCATATGTATAGCTCGTCAGGTAGGCCTATGGCTGTATCTCAAAAAGTTGACCTGATAGAGCAAAACAAAGGTGATTTTTGGACTCAGAACACCAAAATTAGTCTAAATATGCTGAGGTTTTGAGTTCAATCCTATATTTCTGGAAGAATATAGCGAATTATTCATATATAAATGGTTGCTTCTGATGTGTTTCTGTTTCAAAATGACTAATTGACCTTTTTTCTTTCTTTTCAGAGTATTGATATGGCTTCAGCGCGACGGTCATGCAGGAATAATTCTGACGTTTTCTGCTACATCTGCGGAGAATACACGCTGGCAATGCACAGGAAGGGCATCACAAGCTTTGTGAAGCGCGCCTACCAGGCTTACTTTCAAGTCAAGCTGGGTGACCAAGATAAGTCCTGGGCACCGCACACGGTGTGCAAGACGTGCGTGGAATATCTCCGGCAGTGGACGAAGGGCACGAAAACTTCACTGAAGTTTGAGATTCCGATGGTTTGGAGGGAGCCGTCTGACCATGAATCGGATTGTTACTTCTGCGCCATCGATACTACTGGCATCAACCGGAAGAATCGGAGCAGCCTCCAATACCCCGACCTTCCATCTGCCCGCCGTCCAGTTGCTCACTGCGAAGAACTTCCTGTACCAGCGTGCAGAGAGCTTCCTGACAGCGACGACGAGGCCACCACTGCATATGAGGGAGGAGATACAGATGAGGAGTATGGAACACAAGATGGTCCGCAGCCCTCTTTTCACAATGTGAGCTTAATGATCTGGTTCGGGATCTCAGCTTGTCGAAGACTTCCGCCGAGCTGTTGGCCTCCAGACTCAAAGAGAAAAATCTACTCGGTGAGGACGCGCGTATCACTTTCTTTCGTAGAAGGCATCAGGACTACATGGGCTACTTCTGCGAGGAGGAAGACCTCGTGTACTGCCGAGATGTCGCCGGTCTTCTTGCTAAACTCGGCGCTCCTCAATATGATCCGAGAGATTGGCGACTCTTCATAGACAGTAGCAAGCGCTCTTTGAAGAGTGTGCTCATACACAACGGGAACGAGTTCGCCTCAATTCCTCTTGCGCATTCCACAACTCTCAAAGAGAAATATGAAGCAGTCAAGTACGTGCTCGACAAAATCCAATATCAGCAGCACCAATGGATCATCTGCGTCGACCTTAAGATGGTGAACTTTCTACTTGGTCAGCAGTCGGGTACACAAAGTACCCATGCTTTATATGTAAGTGACAGTCGAAGACAGAGCCAGCAACTATGGGAAGAAAGAGTGGCCGCAGCGCCGAGAGCAGTTTAGTACCTGGGGCCAGCACATCATAAACGAACCCTCTTGTTGGACCCGGAAAAAGAGTTTGTTCCCACCGACTTCACATTTCAAGCTTGGCGTTTAATGAAACAGTGTCACGCACGCTCTGGACAAGATGGAAGGTGCTTCAACTACCTGTGCCGAGCCTTCCCTGGAGTCACCATTGAGAAGCTGAAGGCCGGCATTTTCGATGCCCACAGATTACGGACAGCCTCATCAAGGACACGAGTTGCGAAAACTCCATGAACACGCTAGAGTGCGCCGCCTGGAGGTCGTTGTGCAGGTGTGAACCAACTTCCCTGGGAACAAGAAGGCAGCAAAACTACGGACAATCATCACAAGCCATGATAACAGACTTCAAAACTCGGGTGGTTTTTGATTGAGATAAAGTGCATTCTGTTCTCACAATGGAGAGTTCCGATAAACCTTGGTTGCGGTCAGCGACGAGCAGGGAGAAGGTCTCCATCAGGACATGCGTCAACTGAGGAACACTGGTACCAGGAGGTGGGACGCAGTCATTGCTCGCAGACTTCTGCCTGGTCGCTAAAGAGAGACAATAGCGCTGCTTCAAAACACGGAAATCGAGGAATACGGGGATTTACGCCGTGATACTCTGAACTTTTGTGTCACGTAACGTCATGTAACATGTATTATATATATGTATCTATCAAATGTAATCGGGCATATAATAAATGACATGAATTTTGGATACGTTGACTTTTATTACCCAGGGCAAAACGGAAAAACCGAATGTTTATGATCCTCAGGAATTGGGTTTTTGGACGAAAAATAGTTTTTTTCTTAAATGTCTGTAGCGAACAAACCAGACCTGATTGAAAAAAACAAAGGGCATTTTCGGACTCAGCGCATCTCAAATAGTCTAATTCCGCTGGAAAACCCTGGACGATTTTCCAAAATAATTTTTTGTTACCCAGTTTAATAAGCATAACACTCGTTCGCTATTTGTTTATATTTACATAAATTTATCACATTTGTTCCTATTGGCATATAAAAGAAAATGAATTCAAATATATTTCCTTTTATAAAGTAAGCTTTCAATATTTAGTTTGTATACATCTGTTTTCTCATGTTGAAGGTTGAAAGAAAATTTTAAATAAAATTTCGATTCATCAGTTCAATAGAAATCAAAACTTAAGATCATTTATATTTGGCTTCTCAGAAAAGTGTTTTATTATGTCTTTGCATTTGGGATTAAGATTAATATTGGTAGTAGCAGAAATTTTTGGTTTTAATAAGTTTTTTGTTTTATATAACAAAAATATTAAATTTATTTCTTGTCTATACTACAGCATTCACACCGTCGTATTTTTGAATATCTATCTAGCATTTTTTGTATTATATTTTAAAGAACATTTTGCCATTAATGAAATAGGAAATAAGTGTGTAACGTTGAAAGATAATAATTTCACTTCTAGACTATTGAATAATCTTTATTTCATTTCTGGTTTCATATATACCATTGTGGCGTGTAATTTACTCATTTTTTCGAGAATTTATGCGGAAAATCTTATTTCTCTAATGAGAAAACTCCTATCATGTTATGGTTCGCTCAACAATCATCTCATTATATTCTATTATATATTAATATATTTATATTTTATTTTTATTATATTATTTTTATATATTATTATATTATTTTCATTAATTATCTTTATTATTATAATTTATTAATTATCTATATCTATAATTATTATTATATTATTATATATATTATTATTATATATTATTAATTGATTTCGTTTACAAAAGAGTAACGGCATAAAATATCTTTAGAGGAATTTGTGAAGTGAAAATATTTCTCACAATTTCAAATTTATAGAATGGCAAAAACAATAAATAAACCTTTTAGAGTAATGACTGAGTTATTATTACGATAATAATAAAATCAATAAAATATATAAGAAATATAAATAATAATTAATAATAATAATAATAAAAATTAATATAACTATTATGATATAATATATATAAATTAATATAATATAATAATAATATAATAATCAAATAATAATATAATAATTCATAATATAATAATGAAATAACAATAATTAATAATAATAATAATAATAATAAATTAATCAATATAAATAAATAATAATAATAATAAACATAAAATAACCGAACGTGTCATGTTATTATTACGTTTTCAACTGATTAAGGTATAAAGTGTGATTTGAAAATTAGCTGACTATACTGAATGATGTAAGAAACTAACCAAAATTGAAAAGCCTTCATGTTTTTAAAGTTTAAATCCTACATAAAAAACAAAAATTCAACTTCGATTCTTTATATATATATAATATATAATGTATATATATATAATATATTAGTATTACTATATAAGATATCATATATAATTATATATTATAATTATATATAGATACTAACATGATTTATAGTATAATTTAAAGGTTCCAATTTTCTCGAGACGGAACAAATCGGACACCTATAGACCTTCACATCACTATATTACTCCTCCTATATTAGTAAATTATATATATATATATATATATAATATATATATATAATATATTATAATATATATATAATATACTATAGTTATTATTATATTTATATATATTATATAAATATATTATAATACATATTATATATATATATAAATATAATATTATATGATATATATATATAATATAAGTAATATAAGTACTTTAGTATAATATTATTCGCACGACAGCGATAATTCAAAAAGTTATTTAAAGAAGGTATATTTCCTCCAACTGTACATGCCCTGAAAATTTAATGTTACAGTTATATAGAGTATATCATATATATTTATATATATATAGTGATATAAGTTATATAATATATAATATATATTTAGTTATATATATAAAGTTACCTATAGATATATATATATATATAAATATATATGTATATATATATTCGATTAAAAAAAAATATATGAAAGCTGTTAAAATGGGGTTTTATCATAAAACTTCAGGACGAAATCGGGACTCTCCTCTAAATCGGGACAAGGATTTCAAAAAAAGGACTGTCCCAAATCAACTGAATTTTTTCACTTGATTTTTTGATCAAAAAATTCATATTTTGATATCTATATATATAATATATATAATATCATTCATATATATATATATACATATATTATTATATATAGAGTGTGTTAAGTTAAGATATAAAATATTATTATAGACGTATTACTTCTTAGTATTCATCTATATTTTTATATAATATTCTATAGTATATATATATTATACTATTTATAATTATAGGTATATTTATATTTATATATTATATATATTATATATATTATATAAAATAATTATAAAAGATTTTATTAATAATAAAAAATTGATCTATTAAACACATTATATGTTATAACTATTCAGGAAAATATAGAATAATACAACATAATAGCTAAAGCAATACAGTATAACCAATTTGCTAAACCTTCTAGAAGAAGTATCATTTTTCAAAAACAGGTTTTCTTTTATTTCTATTAATGCATTAGTCACTATTACGGACAGAAATATCAGGTGGTTTTCCATAACACTCTTAGGTTTTTTGTTCACTGTATTCCTGTGCTCACACCTCCAGTTTCAAATTTCTTTCTTGCAAAGATAGCCTAGGTCCTAGGATTTTAAATATGGATTGTATTCATTCTTCCTTATCATCCCTGGATTGGTGTTCTTTCACGTATTTACATTTGCGGAGCGTCATTTGTCTTGTCAAAAGACAAAAAATTTTATAAAAGGAGAGCATAGATAGAGAGATGAGAGAGTGGCTAGTATCCTGGAATAATTCAAAATGTATCAGCAGACACTGGTGATGAACAATACTTACACTGTAAACAAAATTGCAGCAGGTCAGAAGCATCTATACTTTAGTGTCTAGTGTTTCATGTCTCATAGTACTTATTAGATGCACTAGCTTTTATCAATCGTGTTTTTGAACCCTGGCTTAGGTCTAGATTAAAAATAATATATATCGAACTTCACATAATTAAGATTACAGATTTTGTTTTACAAATGATCCTTCAAAGACAGTTTAAGAGGAAAGTAAATATCTAAAATTTTAAAAATAAATCAAATAATTGAAAAAATTTTATTTTTTTTTCTTCGAGCGAATTTCCAAATTCTTCTCAGTACTCTTTTTGGTGTGATTTTAACCTATTCTATGGTCTTCGATTCTTTGACAAAATTCCGGCTTGTTTGGTAATTACGGCGCCTATAACTCACACGTGCTTACACGTGTTGTAACAGAGTAGTTTTACGTTCAGAGTGGCGTATCGTGATATTATTGTGATCTTTATTTCGTGTTTTTTTGAGTTGTTTTATGTGTTATATCTGTTTTGGTTGCTTGTTTTTGGCTTTCTAAGGAAATTAGGAAATTTCCTGATATTTTTCTTATCAGTTTTGAATTGATAGTCAGTGTATAGTATGTAGTTGTTTGTTGTTATGAGTTGATGCTATGTACGATACATTGTCTTCCCGTTATATACTATATATAATGTATATTATATATATATATTCTTATTTAAATTAATATATATATAGTTAATCTATATATTATATAATAATATATTAATATATAATTATTATATTATATATATTATATAATATCATATATATTATATATATATATGTTATATATAATATATAATATATATAATTATATATATATAAGTTTATACTATAAGAGTATAATAATATTATAGAATTAATTGTATTTATATTATATATATTAATTACTATATAAATATATTATATATATATATTATTGTATCATATATACTATAATATATTATATAATTATTTTAATTTATCTATATCATAATTAATATATATATAATTATAATATCATAATAATATATTTATATAATATATCATTATTATATATATAATAATTATATATATTTAATATAGTATACATACGATATATATATACTATTATATTAAATATAATAATTACTTAATTATATTAATAATAAGATATATATATTAATATTATATAATACTATATTAGTATTATAATAGTATTATATTATATATATATAATATTATATTATATATATTATATATTATGTATTAATATAATATATATTATATGATATATATATATAATATTAATAATGTTTTATATATATATTATTATATATTATTATATATATTATAATATATATATATTAATCATATATATATATTATAATATATATAATATATATAATATATAATATTTATTATATACTATAACGTAAATTAGTATATATATCTATATATATATATATTATACTATTATATTATATATATATATATTATATATATATATAATATATATATATATATAATATAATTATTATATAAACTATATATTTATATATATATATTATATAATTACTATAAAATTAGATTTCAATTTTATTATTTATTTATTATTTAATTTCTTTCTATATTAAATATTATATAGATTGAATATATTTTATAAATATATATTATGTATATTTAAATTTAAATAAGCTTGACTAGAAAATTTAAGTAGATATAAACGATATTATGTATGCATAAGTATGAGCTATGAAGCAAATGACGTATAATCGAAGTCAACTCATTCGCTTTATAGTTTATCACTCCCCTTAGAGTTATATAATATCTGAGTATTTAATTTATAATTGTATTTTTTAATTTCATTATTTTACCTACGAATAAGATTTCTCGAAGGTGTTTAGAACTGTTTTTTTATCTCGGGATTTTTAATTTTTCGCATTATTTTTTTCTCTTTCAGTCCATTTACATTTTCTCCTTTCTAAAATAATTTATGAGGTTTAAACGGATTTTAGTCAATAATTCATTATAGACTTAAATGAAATAACCTAAATGCACGAGTCAATTTTCGATCCAGCGCTCCTATATACTTACCTACGTTATTCATAATTCCACTGAGCTAAATATTGCCCTATGCTTTAAGTTTATATTCCTGTATATATTATTGTAATTTTTTTTCTAATAGATTTTTTTTTTTCGAAAAATAGCGCGCCCAAGGGAGATAAGAACTTGCCTTCTCGGATTTTTCGACTCAGTATTTTACCTAATTCTTTTATATTTTATCTCATCATTTTTCGTTGCTAATATATATATATTTAAATTAATATTATTATAATATTAATTAATTATAATACAAAGATATAATTATAATATTATATATATATAATTATATTTAAATATATATTACTTATATATAGTATAATTATTAATAATATATTATTAATTAATATTAATATACATTATATTATATTATATCATTTTTATAATATTATTATTTAATTATAATATATTATTAATATATATAATAATATTTATAATATATTATTATAGTTATTATTAATATTTTTAATATTAAATCATATATATATTATAATTTATATATATTATATATATTATATTAATTATAATATATATATATATATATATATATAGTATTATTATAATTAATATATATAAGTATACTATAATATTAGATATATTAAATATATAATATATATTAATATTATATTATATAATTACTAATTATCATTATTATCTATATATTTATATATATATATATTAATGAATTATAATATTATATAGTTATATATATACACTCACTAATTGTAAGGTGATAGCTTTCTTCACTTCTTCTAAGACACGAAAGTAATGGTTGCGTCAGATCCTGCCCACGGTTTATTCGGCTAATAGCCATTTCTAAAGTAGTTATGAAATATCAATATTACTAAAAGGATGAGAGCACCTACAATTTGGACCTGCAGATAGATTAAGTAGAAATAAGCTGCTGATCATTTGTATTAAATCGGAAGAATTGTGAGACTTGAAGAATGAATATTCGAAGGTGATTTCGTTTTCATGATGAGAGCACTAGCACTCTGAGCACGTTAGGATTTCATATGAAATCTGCATTAAAACCTATAATAAACCAAGTGAGTATCTTTCCCTATGTTAGCGAACGACTAAAACCTTTAACAGTCTCAGAAAGAATAAATAAATTAAGAGACATTTGGCATAGTAGAAGAGTCGGAGCTAGCGATTTAGTTGGATCCACTCCTGATTGAATGAGAATAGAGCTGAGAGAGAGAGTGAGTCTGAGTATCACCGGAGCGTGATCAACTTACTCTCCCGACTGCGTATGTTGCTATATCAACCTTATGTAACGGCAAGGGGTTAGATAAATACGTGTTCAATAATCTCTAGCGAATGTATCAGTGAAGTAGTTTTGTAATGGGTTCACCTGGTCCACTCCTGTTGATTTTTATATCATTATTATTATTATAATTAATTTGTTTAAAGGTGCGTAAGGCCAACGCGTGCGCGCCGCCAGATGCTTCTTAGCATTGCCAAGTATTGAGCAGAAACACTGTAAATATCTAGTTGTAACTTATCTCCAGCGCTTAAGCCTTACAATTTAATAAAGCGTTCTCTTTATATTTTTAATCTTTCAGATAAAACCCGCTTTTCTAAATTGAGTACAACATTTCTATTTAAACTAAACATTTTATTATTTATAGAAAATCTGTTTTCTTGTTAAAATGTATTTTAAACATTATATGTTTTCACTAAAAAAAGTGAATTTTTTAATAAAATCATGTTCTTTATTGACCCTAAGGCAATAAATCAGTAAAGCAGTAGGAAAAACACCCCAGTCCCAGCCCCCTCCCATCTGTCCATGCATTATTGCTTTACTACTTTAAGTCATATTTGAAATCACATTTTGTGAAATTAACTTAATTGTTTATTAAACAATGGACTATTCGAGGTTAATACTGATGAAATTGGTCCCACCATAATCAGTCAATTACCAGTACCGATATACCTTTAGAATTCAACATTCCAGGCACTTTGAATCATTATCTCGATCCATCCAATGTGTTCTTATATTTAAAAAACAAATTGACGAAAGCCGATGGTTCGAACCTTCCTTCATCCGATGACCACATAGTGTACACCGAATCAAATTTCCTGTATACATGTTCTAGCCAGCTTAAAGTGTATATCAATGAAACATCGTTAGGAGCGTCAACGGCAAATTATCCATATAAAAGTTATATAGAACATTTGTTAAATTATTCAGATGATGCTAAGCAGTCTCATCTCCAATCATGCTGTTTGATATTTCAAATGTGTTACAACCACCAAGATAAAGCTGCAAATTCCAAGTAGCACTTACGAATTTATGGACTGTAATGAAATAGTTTTCTCCCAAAAAAGGCTTATTCTTCCTTCCGTAGATACTAGAATTCGATTAAGTAGATCTAATGAAAAATTTGCATCTTAATATAAAAAGAAAACCTGTTGTTACTACTACATGTCCTGAACCTGTTTTCAAGTTGTTAGACGAATATCGCTGTAGGTTAGAAAGTAAAATTCTTATCCCAGAACATTTGGGATTTAAATACTACTATTGAACACCCCCAGCTAAAGTTCATATCAAAAGAATTAAAACTAAATTATTTAATTCCACAGGTATTTTCGAGACATCATACCCTTGGCATTGTTCGAACAAGAATAATACCAATTGGGAGATGAAAGTTGTACCAGGAATTATAAAAGTCATCCTTTAATTTCTTCACCTTTTGGACCTCGGGTAGTATCAGTCTACATCAAACGAGGGGGTACAATATGACAATATTATATATATATAATTTATACTATATATTTATTAATATATCATATAGATCTATTATATATTAATAATAATATATATTAATATTAATATAAAATATATATATATATATATTAAATTGTATAGAATATCACAACTACAAAAAGGCAGAGACCCACTTCACAACCACATAGACAAACATCCCCTGAATATCCAAAACACTTATCAAACCTTCAACAAAAGGCCATACAATAATTCACTTTCTATAATTACAAAAACTCTAACAAAGCCATCCCAGAGACTACAGTAAAAAAAAATACAACCCGACACCTAATCCGAACAGAACAACTATCACAACTGAACTAGCTAGACAAAACACCATATCAATCCAACGACAGCCAGATTAACGCCCTCAGACATACAATCATAAACCAACAAACAATTCTTCACACACTTAAACTTCCTCATCAAGCAACATCAACACAACGAATTACACCAGATGTGAAAACAATAATATCTAAAAAAAACTAAACAACAAACAAACAACCCCTTCCATCGAAAACTATCAAAATTTCGCAACACCAAACCCAAAACAACAAACAACACGCAAACTCTCCGCAACTCACTTCCAAAGCAGATGTCAAAAACCTACCACCTTCAAACATGAAAAAATTATCAAAGCCCTCAAGAAAATAAAACTTTCAACCATCGGCCCAACATCAAATACCAAACTGACCCTAGAAACATAAACAAAGGACTACTAAAAATCACGCCACAGAACTGGCCCGACATATACTCAAACGCACACCTTATGACGCATTCGTAGCTCTCTAGTGTGGTGGTGTGTGTTTGGTGTGTGTGTTGTGTGTGTGTTGTGGGTGTGTGTGTGTGTGTGTTTGTGTCACGGCGTCCAAATAACAAACCCAACAAAACTAAACAAAAACGACAAAAACCAAACCAAACAAGAAACAAAGACAAAGACAAAAACTAAAATGTGTACACAAAAATGTGTAAACATGAAAGGAAATAAGTGTACACACGAGCATATACGTAATTAGCTAGTAAAACGAAAAGTATTAATCCCTATTTGAATTTCAGTTAAAATTTATCGTGAACAAGCCATAGCGTTGATGTCTGGTAAATACAATTTCTTTTTTATTAATGTGCCTTTTGACGAATATCTAACAAGTTCCCATTAAAACTTTATTATTTGCAGCTCCTTTTTCAAATACTTCTCAATCAAAAAAAAAAACATTAAAAATGCTATATTGTATATACATTTTTTCTGGTTGATTATTATAATTTATAAATATATTTTAAATTATGATATTAATAAAATTTTGGTATTGAGAATCTCGTGTAAATCTTATATCAAAGAGAAATCACCAATTTATCAATCTATAGCATTATTCTCCTACCAGTCACCGCATCGCATATGAAGAACAGACTAAAATTCAAATATATATTAAAATTTTCCAAATTTCAGTTTTGACTACAGTTCTCAAATGAATATCAATGATTTCTCTGCGAAACATTATAATCTAGAAAGAAAATAACAGATTAACAAAAATTTTATTTAATTTTTTCTGTCAGCATTATTTATAGTTTGGCATTACAAACCATCACACACACACACAACACATACACACCACACATACACACACATACTAATTATATTATATATATATATTATTATGATATATATAATATATATATATATATACATATATTATGATATTATATTATACTATAATATATAATATATATATATATTAGTGATGGACTGACCATCCGATCCGCATTTGCAGAACATCCGCACCTAAATTGACATCCCATCCGCACTCACTTGCAACTTGCACATCCGATCCCATATACCCCCACCACACAAACATATATCCTCTCAAGAATGTTTTTCTACCTTTTGTTATTAATTTCTATAAAATAAAGTTATTTGCATCGAACATTGAATTTAAGTATAACTAACTAGTTTAATTTCGATTATATTATATATATTATATATATATAATATATATATATATATCTTATATATATATTATATATATATATATTTATATATATATATTATATATTATATATAATATATATATATATATAATATATATATATACATAATAAATATAGTGAAAATAGTTACGCATACAATATATAGATCTTAAAAATATGTGTATAGCCTTTATATTACTTAATTATTATATATATAATATATAATATATATCTATTATATAGTCATAACGCCTCCACCTCACGGCAGGCCCTTTTCAAAGGAGGGGGCAGAATTACATAATAAATAAATTTAAAAAAAAATTACAAAAGAGAAACAAAAATTATAAATAAATGGAAAGAAACCCACACAAAATGGGGACCGAACCCTGAAATAAAAATGAGTAAGATTGAATTTCATGAAAATAGAAGAAGCAAAGGAGTTCCACAAAAGATGTGGCTGAAGAAGGAGGGACCACAACGAGTGATCCTTGATCTCCAGTATTCACACAATTTTCATGAGAAAAAAGTGGGCCCTCCTTGTGTTACGAGGGCAACGCCATTGGTGGAGGAATTGCGCAGGTAAGTTCTCTCGAGCTATAGAATACCTATAGAAAGAATAGGGCACCAACGTTTGACGAAGCAGAGAAAGAGGGTCAAGGGGTCAGAAAGTATTTGACAGTTTATCTTAGCCTTAGCTTCCACTCTATCCAAAAGGAGGGTGGACCGGATCCACCCCAAATGAACAGTAATTCCAGTACAGGGCGAATCAGACCTTTATATAACTGTCTATCTGAGCAGAAGAAAAAATTCACGCAATCTACAGAATTCCAAGCTATTTTGAGGCCTTTTAGCAAACCATGTATGTGAGGTCTCCAAGAACAATCTCACTATTTAATGTTTAGTCCAGAATGTTATGTTGTTTACGGGTAAACATTAGAGCCATCAAAGGGATAGGAAGTTGGAGGTTTTTAGATAAGAGATGAAGAAGTTGAGTTTTCAAGAGGTGAACTTCACAAGATTACGGTACCCCACAAGAAATCCCGACCAGATCGGCAAGAATTGATCAGAAAGCTGTAGGGAAGAGGCAACTCTAGATACAAGAGAGGGGGCACAATTGAAATGAGTGAATAATGGAGAGTTAGGTCATCGGCTAAAAATTAGTGCTAGAATTGCAAGAAGAAGAGCGTTGATGAAAAGTAATGAAAAGTAGGAGATTAAAACAGAACCCTGAGGAACCCCAGAATAAGAAGAAAGAGAAGAGGGTTGCCTCATAGCAAGAGCTGAAAATTGAACGATCTGAAGAAACTAGATCAAAGTAAGCAAAGCGAAGGAGGACATCCAAAGAAGGTACTTTAGAGAGTAGATTAGAAATCCAAACCTTGTCGGAAGCTTTTGATATGTTCCAGCATGCCACAGCACAAGACTCCCTGTCCTAAAGGCAGAAGACATGATCAGTGAGGTAGAAAGGATTACGTTGATCCTCCGAACGTCGAAACCAGACTGACGATTCTGAGAAATGAATAGTTTATATGATTGACGGAAATGAGAGTTAAGTGAGAGTTCAAAATTATAGATAGAATACAAGTTAAGGCAAGAGGTCGAAGTTAGAAGGAGCAGAGCGGCTACCTTTTTTTTGGGATTTTCTGAATAAAAGCGCGCTTCCCAGCATTATATTATAGTATATATTATTATATATATATCATATATATATAAATAATATAGTATATATATATAATATATCTATTATTTTATATATATATATATATTATAATAATATATATAATATGTATGTTCTTGTCATGTGGGTGATTAGTTATATACTACACAACATAATATATATATCGATTATATATAGTTTCTATTATATATTAATATATTTATATTATATATATTATAATATAGAATTTTTAATTAAAACTTCAAGGAGTAAACATCCGCATCTGCTCCGCATCCGGCATCTCATACTACTTTAAGTTCCGCAATCCCATCCGCATCGCATCTCGCAAACAGTCAAATTTTGACATCCGGTCCATCACTAATATCTATATATAATATTACTATATATTATATACTTATTTATATAATATATATATATATATATATATATATATACTTATACTATGTGTGTGTGTATGTGTGTGTGTGTGTTGTGTGTGTGTGGTTTGTGTGGTGTGTGTGCTGTGGGTGGAGTGCGCAGAATTTCCATAAAATATTTTATTTTTCATATAAATCTAAATAACGATTATTCAGTTCA
>JABUQX010127003.1:25000-43149 GCA_015478945.1 Trachelipus rathkii | reverse complement strand
AGAAGTGTTGGTTGCTACATATATATGTATATATTTATTATATATATATATAAGTTATTATATTATTAAGTTATATATATATACAAAGGGTTGGTTACATAAGGCTGCTAAGGTTATATTGGCTAAGTTATATACTAAGTATATATAAGGTTAGTTATCATCGTCACGGCAAGCCCTATTCAAGGAGGGGTGTAACACAACAAGATTTCAACTAACGCAAATTACGCAGATGAAACACAGACGCAGGCTTTAAAGTGAGGCAGATAAATATTCAGGGAAACAAAGAAGATGGAAGGGAAGGTGAACAGAGTGTGGCAAGGAAGAAGGAGGAAAGCTGTGCAGCGAACTAGTTCGGAGCTGCTAATATCAACACAAAACTCATAGCTGACACAGCACCCTAGTGCTACATGAGTGTCTTAAAGGAGGTGGGTGGTACGCTAGTGATAAGGTTCCTTGAGCACCTGCCGCTACGGTACCTATAGAAAGATAAAAAGCACCAACATATCGCCGCAAAGATAGAGGTCAATGAACTAGAAAGTACAGGACAGTTTATAAGTCTTGGCCTTTGACTCGACTGTTCAAAAGACCGGCGAAACCTGAGCCCCCAGATATGCAGAGCAGCAGTGTACCTACAAGGTGCGATGAGACCTCGTGGCAACCGAGTACAGAAGAGGAAAAGTCTGCAGTCTAAACAGAACTCCCAGTTTTTCGAGTGCCGCCCTCAGGCAAAACTACGTGACGTGAGGTTTCCACATATTTTTTGTTATGTTAAGGCTGGGCGATGCTTATTTTGTCAACAGGAGAGACGAGAGAACCGGCGCTCGAAAGAGATAGAAAAGTAAGAAGGTGTTTTAGAGAGATTTGTAGAAGTTGGCTTTTAAAGAATTAAATTTCACAAGTTGTGGCGACCCCATCCGGAATACCTATCCAGATCAGCGAGAATGGAATCGGAAAGTTAAGACGAGAGGCAAATTCTGGAAGTAAAAGAAGGAGCAGAATTGAAATGAGTTGAAGAATGAAGGGTCGAGTCATCAGCGTACGAGTGGATAGAGTTAGATGTGCAGGAAGATCATTAATGAAAAGCAAGAATAAAGTAGGAGATAAGACAGAACATTGAGGAACACCACTATTGACAGAAAAGGAAGAAGAAGTCGCCCCATCAACAGCCGATGGAGCGATTTGAAAGAAAGTAGACATAAGTAAGCAAAGAGAAGCTTGGAGAGCATCCAAAGGAGGGGAGCTTGAGAGCAGTGTGACGCGTGCCATACCCGGTCAAATGCTTTGATATGTCAAGCGCCGCCACGCAAGTCTCCCTGTAATTCCTAAGGGGGGTGGAAACCATAAATCTGTTAGAGGAAAGTATATCACCAGTAGACCTCGAGCGCCGAAAAGCCGTACTGGCGATCGAAAGAAGGGAATGAGATTCAGATGGTCTAAAGAAATGCGAGCTGAGAAGGGTTTCAAAATCTTAGATAGAATACAGGGTTCCATTTTTCGGCGATAGTTAGAATGATCAGAGCGGCTTCCCTTTTTTTTTTCTTCGGGAATAGGTTGGGCGTGCGTGTCTCAAACACTGAGGGAAAGTGCGTTGGGGTATTGAGGCATAGAATATACTGAACGAGAGGATGGGCCAGCACGGAAGCACACTCTCAAAACTCGAGGAATGCCATCCGCCACCCGCTCTCTCCCGATCTGCAGATTTCTGTGAGCCAAATGCACCTGATCAAATAATCCTGCGGGTAAAAGGCATAGGAAAACCTGGTGAAGAGAAGGAGGAGGAATGCCGTAGAATCGCCCAGGGTTGAGTTGGAGGAAAATAGGGAGGCCAAAGAGATTGGCCTTTCAGTTGGAAGCTGAAGCAACAGAGCCACAGATCGAATAAGAGAGGGAAAGGTAGATTTACAGAAGTTGTTGGAGATGTTTTTGGCAAGAGGTCAGAAAGATTTGGAAGTAGGAGAATCCAAGGAGGTTAGCTAACTTTCGTTTGATGAAAGCCCGCTTTGCCTGTCGAAGAGTATCCCTGCAACGATTTAGCTGGAATGAAATTAGCGAGAGTGATAGGAGAAACTATAATTTTTCCACCCCGGGATGGCCACACACAGAGAAATTACGACCGAACCATGGATTATGAAAAGAATTTAATGAAGAAGGAATGAACCCGCTAATCCCTTCAACGATTGCGGCGGAAGACTTTTGTCGGGAGAAGCCGAAGCTTCACCAGAGAAAAGCAGTCATTCCAATTATAAGTTAGCGTAGAAGCGACGCAAGCGCCCCAATCTGCCCGATCAAAGTGCCGGAAAAAGAAAACACAGGGCAGGATGGAGCTGTTGAGAAAGTATTAAAATTAAGAGAGAACGTTGTGGTCAGATTTACCAATAGGGATGAAGTGTATTTGTAAAGAGAAGGACTAGTGGGGAAACATAGGTCAAGCGTGTTCAAGAATTGGCAGGACGATCCGAATGTGTGTTGGTTCTTAATTGCTGCTCTAGATCGTTGAGAATGCTGGGAATGATTCGCCCTTTCCCACCTAAATCAAAGGCATGAGAGACCCAAAACTATTCAGTGTTGTACATTGAAATCCCCAAATAGAGGACCTGGAATTGATGAGAAGATATAATAGTCTCGTGAGAAGTGGTAAAAATATTCAAAAAGGGTGAAAAATCTGTTCTGTTAGAGCAACAGTAGCAGAAGCACAAGATTATTGTAGTAGAAGGAAGAAAATAAGCCACTGAACTTCGGAAACTCTGGCAATTTATGCGATATTCTTGGGAATTGCTAAAGCAGTGTTTATGGTAGCTAAATACGCTACCCACATCGTTGCGGCATACCCAGCTATGGAAATAAGTTATAGTTGATACATTAAACGAGTTAGGATGAATTCCTAGCCATCTGGGTTCAGACAAGAGCAAAAGATTAGTGTTAGAGTTAGAGAGGTGGTATTCAACGGAAAGCAGAGTTAGAATTTAAGCCACGGATGTTGGTGAGTCAATGAAAGCTCGCACCTACGCAAATCTCCGATCTCACACACACACAAACACACACACACACACACACACACACAAGCATACACATATATACACTCACACACACACACACACACTCACACACACACACACAAACACTCACACACACACAAACAAGAACAAAAATCAAAGACAGACAAAAACAAAAGAAAAACCTAAAACTAAGTAAAAAGTTTAATGTGCCAAAATTAAAAATCAAATTCTGTATAGTCAAATTACCTCTTAAACTTACGTAGTCTTCTTCCCCAATTTACCTTTACTAAAAATCTTCGCAAACCACTAAAAACCAATGATAAAGAAAAAACTTAAAACTATAATTTATCTTTAAAAACTCCACGCGAAGAACTTCTCTCTAATAAATGTATACTAAGTGATATGATTAAATAAAAACTTTAATTAAAACAAAGACAGATTGAAAAACACACATTTACACCAAACACAGCTTTACAAAATAATAATAATAACAATGAATAAGATAAATATAAACTATCAACCGAGAGCACTCCGCAAATCACGTCTGCTCTCTTTATTTATATATGTATAGCATATAGTATATATATATGATAGATATATATGAGGTGATATATATATTACAGCAAAGAGCAGCAGGTTATATATATATATGCTAAGGTTATATGCGCATATATATAAGAGTTGAGATACTGGGAGCAGCTAGCTAGTTATGCTGGCTACATATACATATATATTGGCTAGTTATTATGCAAAGGTTGGTGCTGTTATTAAGGCTATTGCTACATAATATGCTGGCTGGCTGGCGGTTGGCGCGCCAAGGTGCCAAGGTTGCTACGCCGCTGGCTATTGGTTGGTTATTTGCATATATATTGATATATATGGTTATTACATAAGGCTAGTTAAGGTTATTGTATGGCAAAGTGTTATGTATTATGCTGCATATGGCGTTATTATTGTTGCTGGCTACTGCGTATACAGGGGCAAACTTCATAAGTTGTTGGCTTATTTTTAAGAGCAAGCACCCTATATAAGAGGATGATGGCAATTTAAAGATCCATATTTTGAATGAGGTATTTATTCAACATAAGTAGAGATATTCAATGAAAGTAATGAGTTAACAAAAGTCCCTTCTGTTGAGATACTCTCTCTGCGTAGGTGAATTAGTAGTGACGGACTTTCCAGCGAGTTTACCACCCTTTTAGTGCGAGAATTTGTGATCGAAATTCGGAAGTCGCAGCCCTTCCTTGAAATTTACCTCTCTTGCCGAAAGCTGCGTTTTTAAGTTTGGAGGAGTTCTGGAGAGTATATTGAGTGAGATTTATTTCTGGACTCTCCTTTTTATTGATGAATTTTAATCTGACTGAAGAGTATCTCAACAGGACGGGTTTATATATTATTTCATTTTGACTGATGCTAAAATTTTGCTCGCGCAAATCTTAGCATAAGTACGAACATAAATTAAAGATTTTACAGTTATAATGGAGTGCTACATTACTTCCCGCGCTAAACACGGAAGTGAGAAAGTATATTATAATAATTATACAAAAAATAATATACATGAAGTTAAAGTACTTCAAATGTAAGCATATTTAATTATGTCCAAAGAAATAAGTAGACACACAAA
The DNA here is from genome assembly GCA_015478945.1 of Trachelipus rathkii. NCBI lineage: Eukaryota > Metazoa > Arthropoda > Malacostraca > Isopoda > Trachelipodidae > Trachelipus > Trachelipus rathkii. Next base: position 38,529 of record JABUQX010127003.1, on the reverse strand, counting down.
TATTTGAAGGCAAAAATAGTATACAGTAAATGTTAAGAATATTCAAATATGAGCATAACTGGTTACATCCGAAGATCTAGACATATATACAAATATTTGAATACATAAAAATACAATGTTATATATACAAAAAAATATAAAGTGCATTTAAACACAAGCATATTTGGTTATATCCGTTAGATATAAACAAACATAAACATTTAAATGTATAAAAGTGCAAAAATGTTTATACATAATTCTTGATATAGAACAATTGAGATATTCACAAGTTAAATAGGCCACATCGATCGAGCCGTTGAATACAAGGAAAGGTCCAGTATAAGGCGTTTCGAATGTATCCATGATTTGATCAATGCGCAGGAAAATAGTTTTCGAAGCTGTAGTTACGAAAGAAACATTGCGTGACAAATGTAGAGGAGAAGTTGCTTGAAATTTAGGTCCTTTATTTGAAAAATTTCTTCATACATAAAAGGGAGCGGGTACAGAACCATTTAGAATTCGAAATGGAATCAGAGTTCGTAGTGGAATCCAAAAATGAGTTTCTGCCCATAATCCAAACATGAATGATAAAAGAAATCCATGCCGAAAAGGTTGCTACGTCTAGCGATGAATCCTCGAACTGTGATAGCTGTGAAAGGATGAAGTTATTTACCAAAATTGAAAATGAAAATTGAAGTCCAGTATCGATATAATGTTCGTTTGCTCGATTCATTTGAGTGTTCTGATTGAGATTTTATTGTAGTTTTTTCTTTTTTTTTCATTTTGTTTGTTTTTAGAAGGCGCTGATTGAAGTACTGGTGTTTCCTTTTCTCCGGGTTCTACTAATTATATAAAAATGTGCTAAGTTGTTGGTTATTTAAGAAAGCACCCTATATAAGAGGATGATGGCAATTTAAAGATCCATATTTTGAATGAGGTATTTATTCAACGTAAGTAGAGATATTCAATGAAAGTAATGAGTTAACAAAAGTCCCTTCGGTACTCTTTCTGCGTAGGCGAATTAGTAGTCACGACTTTCCAGCGAGTTTACCACCCTTAGTGCGAGAATTTAGATCGAAATTAGAAGTCGCAGCCTTTCTGAAATTCTACGTCTCTTGCCAAAGTGCAGCGTTTTTAAAGCCTTGGAGGGAGTTCTGGAGAGAGTATATTAAGTGAGATCTATTTCTTCTGACCCTAATTTTATTGATGAAATTTTTTAATCTGGACTGAAGAGGACGGGTTTATATATTTTCATTTCGACTTATGCTAAAATTTTGCTCATGCAAATCTTAGCATAAGAATATCGATAAATTCGTAAATTTTTACAAAGTTATAATGGAGTTATATATATAGTTATGTTATATATATATATATATATATACATATTATATGTATTATTATTATTATTATTATTATTATTATTACATATTAAGTTATTATGATGATATATATATTTCTATATATTATATTTTTTTGTTAGTATCATACTTATTATTATATATATATACATATTATGTTATATATATTATTATTATTATTAGATATATACATATTAATATATTATTATTATTATTAATATTATTAGTTATTATTACATAATACATACATATACATATACTGCACTACATTATACAAAATTAATGAGTAATGGTTACAGCCATATATTATTATATATTGATATGCATATATAACATGATATTATGATATATATAGATATTAGATAGCGATGGTTATTGATATGCTGATGGGTAGAGAAGATTCTTTGAGATGATTTTTACATATTATTGTTATTATATATGTGATATTATTATTACGCCATTATTTTCATAAAAATGTGTGTTCAAATAGACATGCTAAGCAAGCAATGAGCATTCGCCTGATATTATATACATATATACATTATTATATTACTATTATTATTGGCTGGCCAAGGCTGGTTATATTATACATATGCTATTGCTATTAGCTACTAAATATTATTACTATTATTACTACGAACGAAATTAAATGAAATATTAATTAAATGATCCTGTAGGATGAGTAAAAAAATTTAAATAGAAAGTTTATCTTCATTATTTATATATATATATATATATATTATAGTTATGTTATATATATTATTATTATTATTGTTGGTATATAATAAATGTATATATAAAGAAAGAAAGAAGAAGATACATATATTATATATATATATATTATTATATATTATTATATTGTTATATATATATATATTATATATATGTTGATATGTATGTATATGCATTTCCCATTTGTTGCGCCAGCAATCCTTTGATCCCCATATGATAGCGTTGGCTGCTGCTGTTGGCGCCATTGGCTGGCTGGTTGCTGGGTTGGCTATGGTTGCTGGTTGGTTACTACATGTTGGCTATGGCTACATATTGCTATATATGGCTAAGGCGCTGGCTGGCATATTGCGTTGGCGTTGGTTAAGAAGAGTGCATAAGGCGTATATTGGTTGAAGGCTGCACAGCAGTTATTTGTTATTATATATATATATGGTTATTGGTTGGCTACGTATATATTAAGAAATAGCATGCTACATATATATATATAAATTATATATATTATATATATTAAGAAATATGAGCAGCAGAAGATACATTACAGTATGCTGAGTTATTGGCTATGTATATTATTGTATATTATTATTATTATTATTACATATTATTGTCTATTGTATTATATATTATTACGTCTATATATATATATTATTATATATATATTATATATTATATATATATTTATTATTGGTTAACTGGGATATTATAAACATATTATAAACATATATATATACATGATATTAATAAGTATATATATAAAGATATAGATATTGAAAGTTATTGTTATTATTATTGCTATATATTATATATAGCATATTATTATTATTATTACTATTATTATTATTTATTATATATAAAACCATTATATATAAAAGATATATAAGGTTATTATTATTAGATATTATATTATTAAAAGTTGATAGTTATTATGATATTATTATTATATTATTATTATTATTATTATATGCATGCATACATACATGGCTGGCTATTACATATTGCTATGGTTATGCTATACATAGCAGTATGATATGGTTGTTGGCATATTATTATATATGGCTGGCTGGTTATTGTTGGCTATTGCGCGTTGCTATTATTACTACATACATTGGCGCATATATATTACAGCACACGTGGCGCGCGATATAATATAGCGATATTAGCGTATATTATGCTATATTATATATGCTGTTGGTTGTTGCAGCAGGCGCGTTGCCATATTGGTTGCTATATATATATATTATACATATATATATTATATATTATATTATATATATATAATATTATTATTATTATTATATCCTTTTTTTATTTTAACTAAGCTTCAAAAGATGGGGTATCTACCTACTCGTATCCATGATCAACTTTTAGATTCATTTAGTTTAACTCTTAATCCTTCTTCTTATAGTGTTAAACCCGTTTTGTCTTTTGGCTAATCTAGTTACCTTTTATCTGTCGAAAAATATTTTTGGCATTTTGGTGCATCAAACTGATCGAACTTCTCGAATTTTTTTTGCAATGTTTATTGTTTTGATGAGAGGAGCCCTTCGGTGAGAGGTGTCCTTCGGTGAGATGTGCTCTTCAATGAGAGTATCCCTAGGTGAGTAGGTGTCCACGGTGAGAGGCATCCATCGGTGAGAAATGTCCTTCGGTGAAAAGTGTCCATAGGCGAGAGTGTCCTTAGGTGAGAGGCGTCCATCAGTGAGAGTGTCCTTCAGTGAGAGGTGTTCTTCGATGAGAGTATTCCTAGGTGAGAGATGTCCATCGATGAGAGGTATCTATCTGTGAGAAATATCCTCCGGTGAAAGGTGTCCATCGGCAGGAGTGTCCTTCGGTGATGGGTGTCCATCGGCAAAAGGTGTCCTTTGGCAAGAGGTGTCCATCGGTGAGAGTTGTTCTTTGGTAACAGGTGTCCATCGGTGAGAGATGTCCATCGGTGAGAGGCATCCATGGGTGAGAAATGTCCTTTGGTGAGATGTGTCCTTCGCTGAGAGTGCCTTTCGGTGAGAGGCGTCCATCTGTGATAGGTGTCTTTCCGTGAGATGTGCCTTTCGGTAAAAGTTCCCTTCGGTGAGAGGTGTTCATCGGTGAGAGGTGTCCTTCGGTGAGAGGTGTCCATCGGTGAGAGGCATCCATCGGTGAGAAATGTCCTTCAGTGAGATGTATCCTTCTGTGTGAGGTGTCCATCGGTGGTTCAGAGGTGTGCTTTGGTGAGATGTGTCCATCGGTGAGAATGTTCTCCAGTGAGAGGTGTCCATCGGTAAGAGATGTCCTTCGGTGAAAGTGTCCATCAGTGAGACTGTCCATTGGTGAGAGGTGTACATCGGTGAAAGGTGTCTTTCGGTGTGAGATGTCCATCGGTGGTTCAGAGTTGTCTTTCGGCGAGAGGTGCCCATCGGTAAGAATGTCCTTCAGTGAGAGGTGTCCATCAGTGAGAGATGTCCTTCGGTGAAAGATGTCAATCAGTAAACTGTCCTTTAGTGGGAGGTATCCATCGGTGAGAGGTATCCTTCGGTTAGAAGTGTCCATCGGTGAGAGGTATTCATCAGTATGAGGAGTCTATAGGTGGGTGAGAGTTGTCCTTTGGTGAAAGATGTCCATCGGAGATAGTGTCCTTGGTTGAGAGGAGTCCATCAGTGAGAGTGTTCTTCGGTGAGAGGTGTTTATCGGTGAGCTGTGTCCTTCGGTGAGATGTATCCTTCGGTAAGGGATACCCAGCAAAAATACCCAGGTTCCAGTGGGTTTTAAGATAATTTATCTTAAAACCCACTGGAACCTACTGGAATTTTTTGCTGGGTACCCATCGGTGAGAGGTCTCCTCTGGTGAGAGATGTCCATCGGTGGGAGGTATCCTTCAGTGAGATGTGTCCATCAATGAGAGGTGTAATTCAGTGAGAGTTGTCAATCGGTGAGACGTGTCCTTCGGTGAGAGGTGTCCATCGATGAGTGTCCTTCGGTGAGAGGTGTTCTTCAGTGAGAGTTGTCAATCGGTCAGACGTGTCCTTCGGTGAGAAGTGCCCATCGATGAGAGTGTCCTTCGGAGAGAGGTGTCCATCGGTGTAAGGGGTCCTTCGGTGTGAGGAGTCCATCGGTGGGTGAGAGGTGTTCTTCAGTGAGAAGTGTCCATCGGTGAGAGGTGTCCTTCGGAGAGTAGTGTCCTTCGGTGAGAGGTGTCTATGCTTGAGAGTGTACTTCGGTGAGAGTTGTCTATTGGTGAGATGTGTCCATCGGTGAGAGGTGTCCATCCGTCAGAGGTGTCCATCGGTGAGACTGTCCTTCGGTGAGAGGTGTCCTTCATTGAGAGGTGTCCATCGATGAGAGATGTCCATCGGTGACAGGTGTCCATCGGTGTGACTGTCTTTTAGTGAGAGGTGTCCATTTGTTAGATGTGTCTTTCGGTGATAGATGTTCATCGTTGACTGTGTCCTTCGGTGAGAGGTGTCCATCGGTGAGAGATGTCCTTTGGTAAGAGGTGTCCATCGGTGAGAGGTGTCCATCGGTGAGAGGCATCCATCGGTAAGAAATGTTCTTCAGTGAGATGTATCCTTCTGTGTGAGGTGTCCATCGGTGGTTCAGAGGTGTGCTTTGGTGAGATGTGTCCATCGGTGAGAAATTTCCTCCGGTGAAAGGTGTCCATCGGCGAGAGTGTCCTTCGATGTGAGGTGTCCATCGGTAAAAGGTGTCCTTTGGTAAGAGGTGTCCATCAGTGAGAGATGTCCATCGGTGAGAGGCATCCATTGGTGAGAAATATCCTTCGGTAAGATGTGTCTTTCGGTGAGAGTGTCTTTCAGTGAGAGGCGTCCATCGGTGAGAGGTGTCCTTCCGTGAGATGTGCCTTTCGGTGAGAGTGCCCTTCGGTGAGAGGTGTTCATCGGTGAAAGGTGTCCTTGGGTGAGAGGTGTCAATTAGTGAGAGTGTTCATCGGTGAGAGGTGTCCATCGGTGAGAGGTGTCCTTTGATGAGAGGTTTACATAGGTGGGAATGTCCTTCGGTAAGAGATGTCCTTCGGTGAGAGGTGTTCATCGGTGCGAGTGTTCTTCGATGAGAAGTGTTAATCGGTGAGCTGTGTCCATCGGTGAGATGTGTCCTTCGGTAAGGGATACCTAGCAAAAATACCCAGGTTACAGTGGGTTTTAAGATAATTTATCTTAAAACTCTCTGGAACCTACTGGAATTTTTTGCATTGTACCCATCTGTGAGAGGTCTCCTCCGGTGAGAGATGTCCATCGGTGGGAGGTATCCTTCTGTGAGATGTGTCCATCAATGAGAGGTGTAATTAGGTGAGAGTTGTCAATCGGTGAGACGTGTCCTTCGGTGTGAGGTGTCCATCAATGAGAGTGTCCTTCGGTGAGAGGTGTTCTTCGTTGAGAGTTGTCAATCGGTGAGACGTGTCCTTCGGTGAGAAGTGCCCATCGATGAGAGTGTCCTTCGGTGAGAGGTGTCCATTGGTGTAAGGTGTCCTTCGGTGTGAGGTTTCCATCGGTGGGTGAGAGGTGTTCTTCAGTGAGAGGTGTCCATCGGTGAGAGGTGTCCTTCGGTGAGAGGTGTCCTTCAGTGAGAGGTAAATGCGGAGAGTCGTACTTCGGTGAGAGGGGTGTCTATCGGTAAGAGGTAGTCCATCGCGAGAGGTGTCCCTCGGTGAGAGGTGTCCATCGATGAGAGGTGTCCATCGGTGACAGGTGTCCATCGGTGAGACTGTCTTTCAGTGAGAGGTGTCCATCGGTGAGATGTGTCTTTCGGTGATAGATGTTCACGGTGAGTGTGTCCTTCGGTGAGAGGTGTCCATCGGTGAGAGATGTCCTTTGGTAAGAGGTGTCCATCGGTGAGAGGTGTCCATTGGTGAGCGGCATCCATCGGTGAGAAATGTCCTTTGGTGAGATGTGTCATTCTGTGTGAGGTGTCCATCGGTGGTTCAGAGGTGTGCTTCAGTGAGAGGTGTCCATGGGTGAGAATGTTCTCCAGTGAGAGGTGTTCATCGGTGACAGATGTCCTTCGGTGAAAATGTCCATTGGTGAGACTATTCTTCGGTGAGAGGTGTACATCGGTGAAAGGTGTCCTTCGGTGTGAGGTGTCCATCGGTGGTTCAGAGGTGTCTTTCGGTGAGAGGTGTATATCGGTGAGAATGTCCTTCGATGAGAGGTGTCCATCAGTGAGAAATGTCCTTCGGTGAAAGATGTCCATCGGTGAAACTGTCCTTCAGTGGGAGGTATCCATCGGTGAGAGGTATCCTTCGATCAGAAGTGTCCGTCGGTGAGAGGTGTCCATCAGTGTAAGGAGTCCATCGGTGGGTGAGAGTTGTCCTTTGGTGAAAGATATCCATCGGTGAGAGTGTCCTTCGTTGAGAGGTGTCCATCGGTGAGAGGTGTCATTCGGTGACAGGTATCCATCGGTGAGAGTGTCCTTTGGTGAGAGGTGTTCATCGGTGAGAGTGTCCTTCGGTGAGAGGTGTCCTTCATTGAGAGTGTCCTTCGGTGAGGGTGTCCATCGGTGAGAGGTGTCCTTCGGTGAGAGGTGTAATCGGTGAGAGTGTCCTTCAGTAAGAGGTAACCTTCCGCGAAAGGTCTCTATCGGTGAAAATGTCCTTCAGTTAGGGGTGTCAATCGGGGAGAGGCGTCATTCGGTAAAAGGTGTCCATCGATGAGAGTGTCCTTCGGTTAGTGGTGTTCTTCGGTGGAAGGTATCCATCAGTGAGAGTGTCTTTCGGTGAGAGGTCTCCATCGGTGAGAGGTGTCCTTCGGTGAGAGTGTCCATCGGTAAGAGTGTCCTTCTGTGAGAGGTGTCCATAGGTGAAAAGTGTCCTTCCGTGAAAGGTGTCTATCGGTGAGACTGTTCTTCAGTGAGAGCTTTCCATCGAGGAGAGGCGTCCTTCAGATGAGAGGTTGTTGCTGAACAACAGGTAACCCTTGGGAAGTAGAGGGTTGGTTTAGATTTGGAGGTATATATCCCAATATATGAGAAGCAACAACTCGAGGAGTGGAAGTTTCATTAGATGGTACCGGTGAGAGGTGTCCATCGGTGAGAGGCATCCATCGGTGAGAAATGTCCTTCGGTGAAATATTTCCTTCGGTGTGAGGTGTCCATCGGTGGTTCAGAGGTTTGCTTCGGTGAGAGGTGTCCATCGGTGAGAGATATCCGTCGGTGAAAGTGTCCTTTGGCGAGACTGTCCCTCCGTGAGAGGTGTACATCGGTGAAAGGTGTCTTTCTGGGTGAGATGTCCATCGATGGTTCAGAGGTATCTTTCGGCGAGAGGTGTCCATCGGTGAGAATGTCCTTCGGTGAGAGGTGTCCATCGGTGAGAGATGTCCTTCGGTGAAAGAGGTCCATCAGTGAAACTTTCCTTCAGTCGAAGGTATCCATCAGTGAGAAGTATCCTTTGGTTAGAAGTGTCCATCGGTGAGAGGTGTCCATCAGTATGAGGAGTCCATCGGTGGGTGAGAGTTGTCCTTTTATTGAAAGATGTCCATCGGTGAGAGTGTCCTTCGTTGAGTGGTGTACATCGGTGAGAGGTATCATTCGGAGACAGGTATCCATCTGTGAGACTGTCCTTCAGTGAGAGGTGTCCTTCGGTGAGAGGTGTCCATCGGTGAGAGGTATCCTTCGTTGATAGGTGTCCATCGGTGAGAGTGTCCTTTGGTGAGAGGTACCCTTCCGTGAAAGGTGTTTATCGGTGAGATTGTCCTTCACTGAGAGGTAAGAGGTGTCCATCGGTGAGAATGTTCTCCAGTGAGAGGTGTCCATCGGTGAGAGATGTCCGTCGTTGAAAGTGTCCATCGGCGAGACTGTCCATCGGTGAGAGGTGTACATCGGTGAAAGATGTCCTTCGGTGTGAGGTGTCCATCGGTGGTTCAGAGGTGTCTTTCGGCGAGAGGTGTCCATCGGTGAGAGGTATCATTCGGAGACAGGTATCTATCTGTGAGACTGTCCTTCGGTGAGAGGTGTCCTTCGGTGAGGGTGTCCTTCAGTGAGAGGTGTCCATCGGTGAGAGGTGTCCTTCGGTGAGAGGTGTCCATCGGTGAGAGGTGTCCTTCGTTGATATGTGTCCATCGGTGAGAGTGTTCTTCGGTGAGAGGTGTTCATCCGTGAAAGGTGTCTATCAGTAAGACTGTCCTTCACTGAGAGGTAAGAGGTGTTCATCGGTGAGAATGCTCTCCAGTGAGAGGTGTCCATCGGTGAGAGATGTCCGTCGTTGAAAGTGTCCATCGGCGAGACTCTCTCGGTGAGAGGTGTACATCGGTGAAAGGTGTCCTTCGGTGTGAGGTGTCCATCGGTGTTTCAGAGGTGTCTTTCAGCGAGAGGTGTCCATCGGTGAGAATGTCCTTCGGTGAGAGGTGTCCATCGGTGAGGGATGTCCTTCGGTGAAAGAAGTTCATCAGTGAAACTGTCCTTCAGTGGGAGGTATCCATCAGTAAGAAGTATCCTTCGGTTAGAAGTGTCCATTGGTGAGAAGTGTCCATCAGTATGAGGAGTCCATCGGTGGGTGAGAGTTGTCCTTTGCTGAAAGATATCCATCGGTGAAAGTGTTCTTCGTTGAGAGGTGTCCATCGGTGAGAGGTATCATTCGGTGACAGGTACCCATCGGTTAGACTGTCCTACGGTGAGAGTTGTCCTTCAGTGAGAGTGTCCTTCAGTGAGAGGTGTCCATCGGTGAGAGGTGTCCTTCGGTGAGAGATGTCCATCTGTGAGAGGTGTCCATCGGTGAGAGTGTCCTTCGGTGAGAGGTGTCCTTCCGTGAAAGGTGTCTATCGGTGAGACTGTCCTTCAGTGAGCGGTGTCCAACTGGGAGAGGCGTCCTTCAGTGAAAGGTGTCCATCGGTGAGAGTGTCCTTCGGTGAGAGGTATTCTTCGGTGAGAGGTTTCCATCAGTGAGAGTGTCCTTCGGTGAGAAGTCTCCATCGGTGAGAGGTGTCCTTCGGTGAGAGTGTCCATCAGTGAGAATGTCCTTCGGTGAGAAGTGTCCATCGGTGAGAGGTGTCCTTTCGTGAAAAGTGTCTATAGGTAAGACTGTCCTTCGGTGAAAGCTTTCCATCGGGGAGAGGCGTCCATCAGTTAGAGCTTTCCATCGGTTAAAGGTGCCTTTCGGTGAGAGGTGTCCATCAGTGAGAGGTGTCCTTTCGTGAAATTTGTCCTTCGGTAAGACTGTCCTTCAGTGAGAGGTGTCCTTCGGTGAGAGATGTCCATCGGTGAGAGTGTCCTTCGGTGAGAGGTGTCTATCGGGGAGAAGTATCTATCGGTGAGAGGTGTCCATCGGTGAGAGGTGTACATCGGTGAGAGTATCCTTCGGTCAGTGGCGTCCATCAGTGAGAGTGTTCTTCGGTGAGAGGTGTCCATCGGTGAGAGATGTCTTCGGTGAGAGGTGTTATTCAGTGAGAGTTTCCTTCGGTGAGAGGTGTCTATCGGGGAAAGATGTCAATCGGTGAGAGGTGTTTTTCGGTGAGAGATATTCATCTGTAAGAGTGTCCATCGGTGAGAAGTGTTCATCGGTGAGAGGTGTCCTTCGGTGAGAGGTTATTCTTTAGTATTTGCGGCGAACATAACTAAGGTGATTGTATTGGCCATGAAAGTGTACATTTCTTATTCTTTCTCTCCATCAAAGTCTAACAAACCTTAGTTTAACTCTGCTTTATATTATGTTACTCGATATACTGATGATTCGTTGAGGAATTATCATCGTCATCAAACTCAAAAACCCAAATATATTCCCCGTAAACTACTAACTTTTTTCAGTTGAAAGTGCAATAATCTTTTTGACACCTTTACTACATTCTTTTTCTTCCATTTTACAAAAAAATGTCAACTCATTACATCCTTTAGTATTCAGAGGGCACAACTGCTGTTTTGTATACTGCTAAATCTCGCATTTCAAGTCTGTGACACCGTGACAAGTCTGTTACACCGGTCTTAACAGCTATGCTCATAATAATCACCGATAAAATCTGGAACTCTTTCACTTCATTTATTTTCATTTCCTTCATTTATTTTGGGGACATATAAGAAAACCATACGGGACATATGAGGAAACCATAGGGGACATATGAGGAAAGAATAGATTAATAATTAATATGTTTGCAAATCTTTCTCCAAAGGATATATTAAAATTTTATGGAAACAACATAGTAGTTAAATCGATAGGACAATTGCTAGGTGGGTATTAATTTCTAATTTTTCTCCTTATGCTGTTGAACTCCTTCCGCCTCGGGGTTTTTCCGATAACCTTCCTATCTTTGAATCCTCTTCGCGCTCTACCAGCGGAAATCCAAAAGTTGAAGTTGATAGGCAAAACGGAAATAAATTACGATGGCAGGGTAGAAGCTTTAAAACACTGGTTTGAGAACCACAGGAGGAATACCTTATAATTGTTTGGCCCAATAACATAAATTAGTTTGAGAGAAGTGAAGAAAGGATAATAGTTCCAGAATAGTCTCAAGTGAAATTAGAAGGAAAGATTTGAGCGAAGTATTTAGCATTAGCAGAAGATAGATGTGTTGCCGTCAGAAAAATAATAGGTTGACATTTCTTAAGCAACATGCCAGAAAGTGTGAATAGGAACAATAAAAATTGTTGCGTTTTCTGAAGAAAAAAGAATTCTTAAAGTCAGAAATTATCCACTATTCAGGATGAATTATGAGTTATATGAGCTTCTTTAATTTGAAAAAGAAGTTATTCTTGAGAGAAACGTTTCTGTCACGAATAACACGAGAACAAGCAGTGCTAAACCAAGGCTTACGAGTTTTAATTAAAGGAATAGTATACGGAATGTTTGCCTTCATGCCAGAGAGAATTACATCTATGAATTTTGTACACTACGTAGAAGTACGAACTCAAGTTTGATCGATTAGAAGCACCAAAGTCAAAAATATTCTTTAAAAGAGATTAGAATAAAAGAGATTAGAATAAAAGAGATTAGAATAAAGAGATTGAAATATGATCGGAAAATTCCAGAAGTGGAAAGGGTCTAATAGTGTAAAGAGAAATTTTGAAAGTTAAGAAAATGTCTACAATGTTTCTTTCATCTCCATGACGTTCAAGGGTACGAGTAGGGAGTTGCGCAATCTTCTCAACCTTGTTGTAAATAGAAAATTAGTAGACGAGCTCACAAGCTGAATCTTGAGAACTTGAAACCCATTCCCGGTGACGAACTTTAAGAATATATATATAATTAGAATTTCAGGAAAGGAGAAAATAAGATATTGTTGTCTTTGTATGTTGGTTTGGATAGACAAAGCCTTTAGTGTAATCAGTAGAGTGAGGAGATAAACAGAACCAATAAATGATATATGGATATATATATATATATATATATATAATATATATATATATATATATATATATATATATATATATATATATATATATATATATATATATATATATCAGGGCTGCGGATCGGAGTCGGAGTCGTGGAGTCGTGCAATTTTCCCGGAGTCGGAGTCGGAGTCGAAAACTCTGTGCAAGTGGAGTCGGAGTCGGAGTCGGAGTCGGAGTCGAAGATTCCTGTGTAAGTGAGTGGGAAGTCGGAGTCGGAGTCGGAGTCGAAAATTAAGAGAAACTATTATTATTATTATTATTATTATTATATTATTATTATTATTATTATTATTATTATTATTATTATTATTATTATTATTATTATTATTATTATTATTATTATTATTATTATTATTATTATTATTATTATTATTATTATTATAAAGTTTTTGAATTTATTTTTAAAAGTTATAAAATATTAATTTATGAAACATAATTTAATTTTTTTAAAATAAATCTTTGAAATAAGGTACAAGGAGAAAGAAGAAGATATATTTACATAGATTTCCCGACGCGTTTCGTCTCTATATTTGAGACATCTTCAGAGGATTATTTCTGACTGATAAATACATAAAAATTTTATGTTAATGTCTGTTGCGTGTTTTGATGTAGAAGCCTCTGCAATTTTAAGTTTCTGGGACTTCCACGATCCGGTATAATTTGGAAGTGTTAGAATATTACTATATTGATTGACCATGTGGCCGTATTGAATGTTCAAGATTTTGCTGGGGACTGTAGAGGTTGATTTCCCTGTCCGACAATAACTATTTTCGGTAACCAATTATATGTCGAGCGTACAGTCTAACTCAGGGTAGTTAAATTGGAACACAACGTGATGGTGTCGGCCAAAGCATCTCTTGTGCTAAAGAAGGTGCCAGTTGTTTGGACTTATGGTATAGTTTACTTTAATTTTTTGAGGTGTCTTTAGGTGTTGAGGTGAGAATTCAAAATTTACGAAGCACTTCTCTTCCTTATTGACCAAATAGCATTGGAGTTTTGAAGAAGAAATTTATTGAATTTTTCTTTATTATTTTTAGCTTTCTTTTTATTTATATAATTTTGTAAGAGGTTTATTAATTAAATTTTCAACTGAATATTGTGGTTGATCACAGTTAATTAAATTTTTACTAATGCGGCAAATTTCTTCATCAAAAAGTTTCC
>JABUQX010127003.1:0-20000 GCA_015478945.1 Trachelipus rathkii | reverse complement strand
ATTTACCAAGAATTATATACTTTTATTATAGAAATTACGGTAGTATACTTATACCCTATATTAAAATATATATATATATATTAGTCCAATATTATAAATATATATATATATATATATATATATATATATATATATAATAAGTTATTATATCAGTTAATATCTTAGATATAGATGATTTATAATATGTTTCTCTTAGTTATTATTAATAGTAATTAGATTAGTAGTAGGAGTTAGTGATTTTTATCATTATATATTATCATATTTTTAGATAATAAATTTTTATCCAGTAGCTACAACTATCATTCTTAAATAAATTTATGATATATATATATATATAAACCTTATATATATGTTATAATATGTATGTATGTTAGATCGTTTTATTATGTTAAATGTATGTAAATGTATGTATGTAATGTATGTTGTATGTATGTATGATTTGTATGTATGCTATGATGTATAGAATATCGTATGTATATATGCCTATGTTTGTATGTCATGTATGTATGTATGGTATGTATGTGATGTATGTATGAGTATGTATGTATGTGTAAAGATTAAACCTATGTGGGTATGTTAGTATGTAGCCCTCCACCTTTGATCACTAAATATATACGTAATTGATCTTATAACTATATATATTATAGTTATATGGTTTAATCAATCCTATATATATATATATAATATGATATATATATATTATATTAATAATATGAGGTTAATATATCCACTACTATCATTATAAAATTGCAAACTTTATTATAATATGCTATAATTCTGTTTAAGTCCATAGAAATTATCCGTATCAGAGTGAAATTGCTCTTTTAATATTCTTTTGCTTTGTTATCAGCTAGATTCTTTTATGAAATTTTTTTCAATAAAATATTTTTATATTGGACGAGCTAAAAATCTCCATTAAATGTATTATCTCTTCTTTAAGCAGTATCCGAAATTAAAAAAAAAAATCTCAGATATTAAAAAAATAATAACAGAGGATTTATTTTAAAAAATAATTAACAGAGGATTTATTTTAATTTTTTTAATTTTTTTTATTTATTTTTTTTTTGTTAAAATTTAAAAAAAATTCAACTCTAACGTTACTTCTTACTTTTCTATCTTCTAGGTTCTTCCGACAGTACAACTTCCACTCTCCCTTCTGCTAAAGATGAACCCTTTGATCAAAGCTTTTCTTTTCATTTCCCAACATTATAGAAGATATCCGAGTTATTCTCCTCTCTCCACCCACTCCTTTAAGGCGCTGTATATTTGTAATTCTTACTCACGCGTTTATTTCCTTTTTTCTTTCTCTCTTAGTCAAGCATTAAGAAAAGGCGTTTGGTCTTGATGACATCTCTCCTATGGCTATCAAAACTCGTGTTATCTAGTTGCATATTGCCTTGCTAAACAATTTTGCTTCTGCTTTTCTACTTACACGTTATCTTACTTCTTGAAATAAGCTTTCGTTCTGCCTCTGCCGAAGAAGAGGCAATCCTCTCAACCTTCTAACTATTACACATGTCTCCCACATAAAATACTTTCAAAGATTTCGAAAAAACTATTCTTATGCGGGACGTGTTAAAAGCTAATTCTCTTTTTAAAAATGTGTTCCAATGAGAGGAAGAGCAAACTGAGCTTTCTTAACCTGTGATATTCTTTTGAAATCCTCTGACTCTTGGATTTCCCCACTGTTATCAAGGAAATTTTGACAATTTATATATACCCAATACTATATATATTATATATATAAAACTATATATAATATATATATTATATATATGAGAATATATATATTTTGAGGTGAGTATATTATATATAATATAGTGAGGTTCCCACGTTATATAGTTATGATATAATATAATATATAAGTATATTAGTTATATATATAATAAAGTAGATTCGATGCTATATATATATATAACTATATATAGTATATTTATACTCCTCATCGGTATAAATGATAATTATACTATTGATTAATATATATTATATATTATATATAATATATTATAATATATTAATACAACTACATTTGAGTGTGAGTATATATAATATATATAATACCAGGTTTATTTATAAATTTAATATAATATGAAACTATATACATATATATACATAAATAACCATATATATGTATATATTTATATATTTTATAGTAATAATATTAAATTTTATTTTAATTATATAAATAATGATTTACCTAATTATAAGCCCATATAATTAATATACCTACCTCATCATATTATTTATATAATATATTTGATATATATATATAATATTTTAGCCTAATATAAACAATAATATCTAATATATAGCTTATAAATGGTACTATTATATAACCACCTCCCCCCATATACAGAAAAAAAAGATTTCCGTGCATTCTTTGACAATGATAAAGAAAGAAAAAACCGAAGCGTTACACATTTTAAGTTCATGAGATTTTGTACATAACATGGGGAATATTCCTACATGTTAGATTTATTCATCGATTTTGTGACAATAATTGTTTACCACAAGAGTATTTTGCCTCTGTTCTCCAATATGCTAATGTTAAAACAGAAGAATGATATTTCTTATTCAACTAACATTTTAAAGGAAAAACAATAAATGATGAAAAATACTTTAAAAATCCATTTTACCATGAGCTCAACAGAGCAAAAATAAGTTTTTATATTAATTTAAAATTTACCTTTCTTCTGGCAATAGATTCTAATAAATTTCTTGAATTAATCTTTCTGTTCTTCATTTCTAAATTGAAAAATACTAAATAAAGAAAATGAATACCATCATTATATATTTATATTATAGCTTTAAATTTATAAAAACTTTTCATTAGATTGGAATAAAAATAATATATTTTATGGAAATTACATATTGAGAAAACATCAGTAATATAAAAAATTGATTGTTAAATAAAAAACAAGATGTGAATTCAAATATTTATATTATTTAATGAATTAATTTTAAATGTTAATATTAATCAGATTTAATAGTGTAATAATATATTTCCATTAAGAATTGAAGATTAATCTTAAATATTAAATAATATTAATATATTTAATATTAATATAATTTCATATAATATTTAATATTAATATTCATATTAATATTAATATTAATATTAATATAAATTAATATTAATATTAATAACTAATATTAATAATAATAATTAATATTAATATTAAATATTAATATAATATTAATAATTTTAATATTAATATTAATATTAATTTAATATTAATATTAAATTATTTAAGATTATATTAATATTATATTAATATTAATATTAATATTAATTTAATATTAATATTAATAATATTAATATTGACAGTAATAGAAACAAAAACTTATTCATTAATATATAAAAAATAAACTAATAATATTAATTAATAATTTCTTTACAATATAACTATTTTTTTTGCATTCCACTGGATTAATATTAATATTTATAATATTAATATTAAGATTAATATTAATTCTAATATAAATATTTCTATCTAATATTTAATATTTTATACTAATTAACGTAAAATATTAATATTACTATTATTTTAACTATTAATATTAATATTGATATTAATATTAGATTATTGAAAATATTTAATAAATTAAATTATTTAAATATTTAATTTTATAATTATAATTAAAATTAATATTAATAATTAAATAATTAATATTAATATTAATATATAAATGATCATCATATATATATATAATACCAATGTTAATATTAAAAGTAATTACTAATAATTTTACATAATATTGATCTTAATTAATCTAATATTTATTTAATATTAAAAGTATTAACTAATTTTAACAGAATATTTAATAATAAATATTTAATATTATTCAATTATAAAGGACTGAAAAAATATTTGATTTCAATATATACTATAAAAATAAATTATAAATAAAATATAATATAAAATAAATATATAAATATAAATATAAATATATAAATATAAATAATAAATTATAAATAAAATATAAATTAATAATACATAATATATAAATTAATAAATATAAATATAAATTAAAAATTAATAAATATTAAATATTTTAAATTAATAATTAATTTTAATATATTAATATTAAAATTATTTAGTATATTATTAATCCATATTAAAATCTATATGATTAAATTAATATTTAAAATATACTATCTTAAATATACTAATATATTTATCTAATTATCCATATATTTATTATAATTAATATTATAATAACATTAAGTTAATATTCAAATTTAAATCTATTAATTTAATTATAATTTAAATATTAATATTAATATTTAAATATTAATTATTCAATATTAATATTAATATTAATATTAATTTATAATATTAATTTTTAATATTAATTTAATTTTTAAATTTTAATTTTAATTTTAATTTATAATTTTAATTATTTAATTTTTAATTATTAATTTTAATTTCAATTTTTATTTAATTTTAATTCAATTTAATTTAATAATTAAATTATTTAATTTTATATTAATAATTATATTTATAATTTAATTAGAATTATTTAAATTAATAAATTTTAATTTATATTATATAAATTATAATTTTAATTTTTAATTTTTAATTTAATTTTAATTTTAATTTTAATTTTAAATTTTAAATTTTAATATTTAATTTTACATTTTAATTTTTAATATAAATTAATTTTTGGATTCTAATTTTTTAAATTTTTAATTTTAATTTTAATTTTTAATTTTAGTGTAAATTTTTAATTATAACTTTATGTTGAACGATAATTTATAATTATAATTAAAAATATATTATAAATTATATAATTAGTAATTATATATATTAAATAATTTAAATAAATTTATAATAATATTAATTAAATTATAATTTATAAATAATTAAATTAAGTGTTTAATTTTATAGATTTAAGATAATTTAATTTAATGTTTAAATTTTAAATTGTATATTTTAAAATTTTAATTAATTAAATTTTAATTTGAATTATATAATTTTAAATTTAATTTTAATTTTATTTTTAATTTAAATTTAATTTTTTAATTTTAATTGTTTAATTTTTAATTTTAATTGTTTAATTTTATTTTAATTTTAAAATTAACTTCAAGTTTTAATTTTAAAAATAATCATTATTTTAATATTTAAATTTCTAATTTTAATTTAATATTTATATTTAAATAATTATATTTTCCATTTTTAATTTTAATTTTAATTTATAATTTTAATTTAATCTTTATTTAAGTTATAATCAATATAATTTTAAAATTTTTAATTTAATTAGAAATATATTTTAAAATTTTAATAATTATTATCCCATGATCAAAATGGTGGAAAACTGTTTTAAAGAAAGACAAAGTTTTCTAATTCGTTGTTCTGCCAAATACCAAAAACCTTACTTAAAATGATTACTTTTGTCTCAATTATATATACTAAACATGTATAAAAAGTAATACATTTCGTATACATAAATCTTATTATTTCTAAGATCTAAATGCATGTTATGCAAATTGATACATAGTACAGTACAATGATTTAAAAATTATATATGTAAATTTATTTTGTAAGTCTATATATATAAAATAACGTAATATATATATATAATTTATAATATATAAATTATTATATATAATATATAATTTTCTTGCACCATATTGTCTTAAGTCAATTATCTCTTACTCCCTCAATAAAAATAATATAATGCATAAATGAATAACAATGTCTTGCCTCATTGATATAATAAAATGCATTAATTTATTGTTGAGGTTTACTTACAGTCGAGATTATGAATGTATGTGAATACATATGAGGTGAGTGCGACACATATTCATAAACATTCTGTTATTGCCAAATGCATAAGCACAAACATAATATATAAGGATTACACATAATGAGATACGTTAAGAACCAATAATACGGTTTTATTGTATAATCGACATGCTATTTTTTTCATTTATATTGTATGCCAAAAAATTTGATGCTAATATTCGTTAATATTTTATTCATAACACTGCATTCATTTGCTCATTGAATCTCAACTCAAGTAATAAAAACATATGTCTAAAAACACAAATATAATTAATCAAGTTTTTCTGATATAATAACATATTTGAATTTGCTCTTATTATTGAATAAATTAGTATATTACGAATTTGAATAGATAATGAAAGAGATGTCTGAATTAAGAAAATTGTAAAAACGTTCAAATATATTAATATGATATATAATAAAAGACATATGTATATATTAATATTATTATTATATTTATAATATATATCCAAATATATATATATAGATTATAAATATATAATATATATTATATATTATATTATTTAGTAGAAATAGCATGTAACATTCCGTGCATCCGCCAGCGCAAGAGCATCCGCCACATTATGAAAAATCCGCATCCGCATCCGCGCTTTGCTCTGCCGATGAAATTGCAAGCGGATGTTTAATTATCGAGATTTGAATAAAAAATTAATTATAATAAAAAATAACTTAAGATGCAATCTGAAAATGTATTATTAATGAGCCTTAGAAGGCAGGATTCAAAAACGGCTTGATATTCCAGATGTATCTTAATGTTATCAAAGATATTCCAACCGCTGGAATAGTACACATTCAATCCCCGATTGAAGAATCCTGCTATTTCCTCCAAAGACCACCTCATGGCTATTTTGTTTACGTCAAAGCTCGTTACCCTCTCCCAAACGTGATACTTTTCTTACTAATGTTTTGAATTGATAATTCACAACTGCGATTCCACTACCTGAAAGAAACCATGTGATGGAAATACCAAAAAAAAATCAGAAAAAGGTCTAGCAGCTTCTTGTCGTCGAATTGTAAAAATCCAATCACCATTAATACTCAACGGCTAAGGAGTAAGAATATTTTGAAACCCACCTCTTCTAAATGAAAATGATTGACTCGATTTTAAAAAGAATAAAAATGTAATTATTAAAACTTAGAGCTAGAAAAACGCTTTGTTCCGTAAAGGATAAATTAGTATGAGAACTTTCAACGTTTTCCCTACTTTGACAACTTTTTTTCTAGAAGCAATGTTTTTTAAAAATGTAACACAATATTAAAATCGTCACTTTGTGTTGCAGTTGAATAACTTCAATCTGAACAGTCTGAGTAAATTTCGCCACCCAATTAAAGAACAAAAACGAAAATCTGCACCAAAAGTATCTTTCTAGCCCACATTACAAGGCGTTTTTCTATTCTATGTAACCAGCACCACCATATTCACTGGAAAAATAAATCCTTCTCCAGTCCAAAGTATTAGGGCTAAAAACCAATCTTCACGCCTTACCAAAAGATTTAGTGCCAAATGATTGAAAAACTTATCACCAAGAAAAAAATACGATTAAGCCTCTACAAGAATAAATGATCCTATCAGTTAAGGAGAAAAGAGGAAGCGCCAAATTAATGTTTTGCCTACGCTTTGTGCAGTATTAACAGGCAAGGGAATACTTGAGCACTAGTCTTCAACTTTACCTGTTCCAAGTGAGAGAGTGAGAGAGCAATTGTGGGGCCGCGTAATATATATTAATATATTAGAAACAACTGAGAGAGAAAAAGGCAAGAAAAATATCACACCTGTACAGAACTTATAATGTGGAATTTCTAACTACTAAAGCAAAAAAAAAGATTTATTTATCCTTTGTAATAATCGCTTTCCACTAAGTGTGTGAGGTTGCGGAACGAGTTGTGTAGGTCGCTGTAATTCGTAGTTTGGGTTCCGTTAGGCACCTGGTCTAATACACATATTTTTTATTAATTAGGACTAGCTTATAAAACTCGAAATATATTAATCCTTCACAATATATATATATATATATATAATTATATATTATCATATTTTCAGTATACTATATTATTATATATTATTAAAATACTTTGGTCTCTTATGATCATAAAATATATTTAAATTTTACTTGAATAAATATTATATAAGTATATATAGTAATATATTTATGGTATATTCACATTAAATGAACATTATTAAAGATCCGCATCGCATCCGCATCCTTGAAAAATCCAAAATCAAACATCCAGCATAACCGCATCCGCCATCCGACGGACGCTGAAAAAAATGACATCTGCTGCATCACAATATATATATATATATATATAAATTAAGTATGAGTAATATATAGTTATATATAATATATATATATATATATATATATATATATAATAATATATTATTAGTTATATTATTTATTATAAGGTATAAACCTATATTATCTACACCTATATAGTTGAAGTAGTAATACCCTATTATATATATATATTAATAATATACTCTTATAATATATATATATATAATAATATATATATTACATAAGATATTTGTGGCAATAAACCCCGCAACAATTCTTGTATATTTCATTACCATCCGTCCTAAGTGGGTAAATTGAAAAACCTTGTTATCTCCTTGAGCATGTACTCCATGAGTGTTAACCTCGAGACCACGATTGCCTAAAAGGAAACCCATCAATTGTATTTATGTGACCTCTGAAAGCTTAGCTTCCCCAGAGGAGCGAAGGCGTCGTGTCTTGGACACCTAGCCTCCGACGGGCCTCCCTGCCACGCCCAAACACTCGGGGGTGCTCAGTGGCACAACAGCTGAGTTGGGTAATTTGGGTTAACCGGAAATTATTAGATTATTTGCAATGAATAATTTGCCAAATTTAAACCGGCATACATTATTTGTATATTCAAAAAATAGGTCCATAAGTGTGGGGTTTGAACCTCCGCTATAACCCTTGGCCAAAATGTGGTATTCCAGAAAAGTAATTTACCCCTGAAAGACCCACGATGGCTAAAAAGGTAAACCACTCTTATAATGTCTCAGCTTCTCTGTAAAGCTTAGCCCCTTTCCCAAGAGTAGCGAAAGCTGCTTGGAACACACAACAACCTCCGAAGTGGCCCTCCCCGCTCAGACACTCGTGGGTCAGGGGCCACATTGGTGCCACAATTTTTAAACCGGGACACCTTTAGTTTTAGGTATACTTCAAAAGTATCGGCTAGTCTCGAAGGTAAACAACTCTGGACCAGTACCAGAAGTCTCATAGGTGATAAGGCTTCAAAATCCCAACTTAAAAGACCACTATGAATTAATGCGAAGAGGTGAATACGTTATTAGCAAAATATCTTAAAAATGAATATCTAAATAATTTGGTCCCTTGCCGGTTAAAAATTACCCAGTTTGCCCCTGACATCGAAGTAGTTGGCGGGGAGGCTCGTCGTGGATTTGTTGGGAAGTGAGTCCTTAGACAAGTCCTGTCCCGCTCCTAATTGACGTGGAAGCTACCCAGCTATCAGATTTAGGTATTAAGAATGATGTTTCCTTTAAGCCAAACCATCGTAGGTTCTCGAAAAGCGTACACAGCCTCTAGGTTTTCATTGTACTATCTAGTCCCCAGCGGGTTAAGATTCAAACACGCCACTTTAGACCGATTGAAATATATATATATATAAATATATAATATAATTAATATATATTAATATATTATAATATAATTTAAATTTAATATTAATAATAAATTAATATATTAATAAATATATAAAATATATTTATTTAATATATATATAATATATTATACAGTAAATATTAATAATTATAAATATATATATATATTATATAATAATATATATATATATATAAATATTAATATATATATATATTATATAATTATATTATATCAATAATTTTTCTTGCATTTTTAGACAAAAATGTTGATGTTTTGGAATGAAGTAGTGTTCCCTATACGTATTTTTCTCAGTTGCTGAATTTTTTAAAAAAATGAATTTATTTATTTTCGTATCACGTAAGTGATTTCCATCAAATCCCAGATAAATATAAATGAAACACGACATTTTTTTTTAGTAAAGTAATCATTTAAAAGCTTAAGAATTTTTATCTTGTGATTGGAGGTGCATTAATGCTTAGGGAAAAAAACTACCAATAGGTTATAATTTATACCACATTTGATGATAAACATATTGAGTGATTAACTGTATGAAAACTCGAAATCAATTTTGAATACAAATACGAATACGAGTAAACATCATTATTATTTGCTGAAAATTTTTAACGCTTGTTGTATGTTAATCCCATGTCCACTTTAATCTATCTGTCGGGTAAGCTAATGTAAAATATCCCTTTTAAAACAATTCCAAAATCAGTTTAAATTCCGTGCAAGCAATGTTTAGCATTCCAATCTTGAGCCTTTGAATACGATAACCTTTTGTTCCTATATATATTTTTAAAATTTAAAATATGATTCATGATGTAATTCAGTTCCCTATGTCTCCTCAGGAATACGGCCCCTAGATTTGCAGAGAAAAAATCTAAGTGAGAGGGCAAAAAATGTAATTTAATAAAAATGCGACAACCGGAAGCCTCCTAATTTTTCTTCCAGCGCATATATTTTCTTATCGAAGATTGTTGGGTAGTGTACATCTTTCGTATTCCCAAGGAATCTCTTAATAACGGTTAACTTATTATCATTTCCATTACCTCTAATTTACATTATTTCATTTGTTGATACAAACGTTATTTGAATAAACATTCAACTTTCGATTTTGGGGTCCAACATAATAAGTTACCCCCTTAATTGTAGACTTTAAGAATGAGGAGATATTATTCTGATAACACATATACTGTAAAACAAGCATGTCATCTTGTCCAGATAGAGCCTTAACATAAATTTGTTTCATAGATACACTAATATGAAATAAATTCATATATAATATAATAAAAAGTGATGGAAAAGTAATACAATCTTTGCAACGAAACAATGGATCGTGGACAAACGTTTAACGTACACCTTAGGGTAGATGAAATACTTTACGTGCGGGCCACTTTTCCGTTTCCAGTATTGCTAGTGTCATGACTGTCCCATTCACATAGAAAACAATATTTGGATTAATTTCGTTGTTTTCCGGTAACTAGAAGTCCTTATTAATTATAAAGTTAGCATGCCATAATAGCTTCAAATCATCCACACAGAAGAAATCTAACATATTCTCTACATATAATATTTACTTTTGCCAGTACATACATTGCTTAATTAAATTATATTTCATAGGTTTTCTTTTAATTGAATACAGAGGTAAGTGCTTAATATTGGTATTGAAGGGTGATATTAATTACCATTGAATGTTAGTAAAATAACAACTCGCTTTAAATACTAACGTTTTAATTGCTGAATCTATAAAGACGTACTCCATTTCCGAGGGACTGATAATTAAAAATGTACATCCGAGTAGATACAACTCATTACGACTTAAATGAACATTATAGCAAAGTACAGCGAATTATATTTTTCCAGCTATTATAATAGACAAGTAAGTCCTAATTTGCGAAGGTTCCCATGCATATGAACAACCTACTGTTAATACCTTTTTCAATCCACAGTACTCCAGATAGTTCGACTTTGGTCTTTGGACAAACCTCTCAAATTTACGATGGACTAATATTATCTATTGTTCACTTCATTTATGATGAATTATTGACGTGGTTAGAAATATAGTATCCCGACACCATCCTTCCTCGCAAGATATATTCTTTCCTCATATTTCCAGTGGGACAGACAGCAAACTATCGTTCAATCATAAACACATCGAGTTCATACTATCGCATTGACCTAAATGGACCACTTCCCCTAGTGATGAGAAGGGGTGACAAACGGAACGAGTAATGAACGCTACCTGGTATAAGAGTCTCTTGATGGAACAGATGGGATAGGTAGGAATAATATTAGGTGTTTCAAATATGTTTTTAGCATTATGTCCCACTTGCAGTTGTTCAACAGAAATAAAACAGTCATTAATGTAGTATTCGTTTGTTTCGCCGTCCACACCATGTGAATAGTAAAGGGCAATAGGCCATTCTTTCTCATTTACATCCAAAGACATTAGCTCTTAAAACCTTCGGATCACACGAAATTCAGACTATACTGGATATGGAGGTGTCCACGTAAAATATATCTTGATACCTAAACTTCGCCCTTCATTATTAATACATAGTTAGTAGAACACGCTTCAACAAAAATGCCCACCTAATGTCTGTCTTTTTCTTAAGACAGTTACGTCCGCAAATATAAACAGAGAGTGAATCGTTTAGAAGCTGAGTAGACGAGAGGCAGCGGGGGTGGGGAGCCGTGAGGTGTGTGGGCCCTTGGGGTCTGTTCCTTACTGGTTTATAGCTTTAGCTGCTTTAGTGGTCCCATAAAGAAAACAGTTTTTATGGAAAATTTGACCAATATTTTTCATAAATATATAATTTGGTTTTTTTTAAAAAAAATGTTTTTCCTAAATTCATTAATGTATTTATGTTTTTCCCACCAAACCTACAATTTTTTTACAAAAAAAAAACATTGTCTCCTTTTTCCAAAACAATTGTTTTTTCATCCCAAATAAATGTTTTTCCTCCAAACTTATTAAATGAAACCAAATTTTTTTTGAAATAAATATTTTCTCCGCTCTGATCTTGCGGTTCCCAACACTCGTGTATCCTTCCCCCCTCACCCCCCAGCCAGTCTCCGGCTCCCCCCCCCTCCCCCCCCGACACCTACCGTTATTTTTCCCCCGGGGGCAACTACTTTTAATCTCATTTGAAACCATACGTAGGGACAGCAAAATTTTGAGATAAAGAGTACAATTGTTACGAACTGCATTCTAGGCCCACCGGCCACACCGGTGCACACCAACACCTCCATTGGACTTAATTTAATCTGCCTTAACGAAACTTTCTTTAACTTATTCTTCATCTTTCTCGTCATGCCACCTTCTGTTGTTTTTCTTCTTTTCGGGGTGGCCCCCTCCAGGGGTGTATCTCCTTCAAACTCTCATTTTTTTTAGTTTCCTCAAACCAACCGAAATGGAGTAGTCTACCCAAAAATGAAAACCTATAAAAAAAAAAAAGATGATTTAAAAGAACATGACGCCGAAAGCCATTATTTTACCCACCCAATAACAGACAAATAGCAAAATGGACCTACAGACCCCAAGCTCTTAGTTCACATACGCTGAAACACTGAGATTTCAATCACATGCGTCGGTTTTCAGGCGAAAACACATATACGACACGTAAACCATATATCTATTTCCATAGTATTCATATGGACGAAAATACGCTATCTGAGGCCAAACATTCCTCACGCGCAAGAAAAAGTCACTTGCATAAATCACATGTACGTATAT
Organism: Trachelipus rathkii; assembly: GCA_015478945.1. Classification (NCBI taxonomy): domain Eukaryota; kingdom Metazoa; phylum Arthropoda; class Malacostraca; order Isopoda; family Trachelipodidae; genus Trachelipus; species Trachelipus rathkii. Next base: position 6,801 of record JABUQX010127003.1, on the reverse strand, counting down.
AGAACATAAGAGAGACCGCAAAAGAATTTGAAATACAGTACCCCCACGTCAAAAATGCCATATATCACAACACCTAAATTCATTCAACATCAAAACTATTTTATCTCGGCAGTGAGAGGAGTCTATATATAAATGCTATATACTCACGTATCATCAATAATTTGCATCCTATTATTATATTACATATTAAATTATATATTATAAGCTTTTCATATTATATATTATATATTATTTATAATTATTCACTACTTTTACTATTTACTTCTTCTATATTTATTTATTATATTTTCATTTATATTATACTAAATATTATATTACTAATATTACTGTTATATCTACTATTTTATAGTTATACTATATTATTGCCTACTATTACTATGTATATAGAGCTTTTTCACATTTTTATTATTTATACTATGATAGTAGAAGATACCCCTATACCTTTGTATACATGAGAAAAATGCAGTGTCTCTAATGAAACACGATCAAATCTAGCTCTACATTATAATAAAATATACATTATTATTATTATATGAGTATGATAGTATAATATATATATATATTAATATAGTATATTTCGTATATATATAATATATAATATATATATATAACCATTATATAAATATATATATAATTGAAGTGATTATTATCCTATATGAAGGACTTCTCCAGTAACTTCTCTATTACTTTCTTCTCTCTCATAACTCAATCATTTGTTTTAACAACCTCAAATTAATGATTATATATATATATATATATATACCTTAAGTATTATTAAATTATAATGTGAGCTGGTGTAATAGTACCTAAGTATATATAAATTTTCTCACAAATATTATATATTACTGTGAGGCTACCCGTACCTATATGCCTTAATCTCACTAATGTATAAGGCTCCGTAGGCTCCGGCTCTATAGCTCCGTGAGTACTATTATTATCACTATCACTAGTGCATTACCCTAGGGTAATATACTAACCCGGCCTTATATACTATCACGGCTCCTATCCACGGGTACGCATATTATTATATGTAATATAAATTCTCCTATATATATATATTTTAAACCAAAATTATTCACTTATTAAAAAACCGCAAATGATTAAAACGCTATTTTCAAAATATTGAAAGCCTAATTTAAAAATTTATTCGATTGATTCAATTTAAACATTGTCTGTGGCGCCAACTTAATATCCTTTCTTTTAATTTATTTTGTTAATGTTCCGTTATGTTTAAAAATAACTCAAATAAATCGATAGATAATTGTGATTATATTATATTACTTATTATATTAATTAATTATGATTATTATTGTATTTGCTTCATTGTTATTATTATTATTATTATTATATGTGTATAATTTATTTATATTATTTAATATTTATTCTTTCTTATTAGTATTACTTATCAAAGGCTTGAGTTATTAGTAGTATTGATACAAAATCACTTCACCTCCTCATTGTGTATATTTCTCCCTTCACTTATTTATACTCACCTCATTATTCATATGTGGGAATATTATTTATTATTATTATTTATTATTATTATATTATATTGATTATTATTATTATTTTATCCTATTATTATTATTATTATTATTATTATTATTATTTATGTTTTTATTATATCATAATGGCTATTATTATATTATTATTATTATTATTATTGATTGATTATTAAATCATACTTGTAATTAGAATTACTATTTAGCATTAAGGTATTATGATTTTCCGATACCTTATATTATCGTAATTATTATTTTTATTATTGACGATCATTATTATTATTATTATTTTATTAATAAAATTTTAAGATTCAAGGTATTGAGAGAGTGTTAAATTGTCATAATTGCCATTTTTTATCCGAAATTGTGTGCATTAAGAACAAAAATCAGATACTTGTTTATTTATTAACCCGTTATTTTTTTAAATAAAACGTATAAGTTCTGTGTTTTATTAGATTCCTCTATAGTAAAGAACACAAAAACAAATAATGTTAAAAAACACTTACGTATCTTTTGATAATATACATGTTCTTAATAATATTCAGTCAATTATGTGCCAATTTTCACTGTGAGCCCACAGCCCGAAAGCCCTCAATCAATATTTTACTCACATTATTGAATGAGAGTATTTTCTTATTTTATCAAATGAGGTGAAACCAAGAAGTATTATGCCGAACCTGTTCCGATGATCCTCCCCTACAGCGTTCTTTTACTTTACAAGTGTTGTACATAATCCCTTTTTTACACTCGCAGTTGATGCCTAATTATCATTCCTTTCATATGACCATCTTCGCGAACCACCAAAAATAACTAGATTTTTAACGTAAACTTTATGAGTAATTTGTATGCCAGATCATCGTAATAACGCTCTTTATAAAAATGTATATGCTTGTGATAAGCCCGAGCAAAAAGGCACCTAGCATCCGAGTGTAGAGTCGCCTAGACATTATATAATCACGTCACATATATTTTATCCTTAGTATTATATTCATATATTTATATATTATCTATTCTATATCCCTATATAATTTAATAACTAATTAAAAATCAATTAGTTGTTTTACAATATATAATAATATTATATAACCATTACTATTACTTTATATTATAGCTTAAAATTATTTATATAATCAGAGCCCGACTCCAAATGGAAACTCTTCTTAGCTCGTTGCTCAGAACAAGTTTGAAATATAGAGACCGGACTAGTCTAGTTTTTGAAGCACCTCTCTTACACACCTCCACGATACACTTTCTTTGCGCCAAAGTCTGTGATCAATTAGTAAAAATAAAATTATACATAATACCAATTAAAAAATATTATGCCAAAATTGACAACTAAAAAGGCCAATAGTAGCCGACTGCCCCTATAAATAACGCGTCCTTTTAACCACATCTAAGTATATTAGAATAATCGGTTACCCAAAAGCACCCAATGGTGCGGATATCGAAGTATGATCAATGTGAATTTTAGTATAAAATTGTTTTATAAATACCTATGTTTATGTGTAGAGGAAAATCACCCAGCTGTTAAAATAACTTAAACATAATTAAATAATATTATAACCAAAACAACATTTAATAAAACAAAATAAATTAATTAATTAAAATATTACTAAAATACTTTAAAAACAATAAACTATAATGTAAAAACTTGAAATATTATTAAGTTAATCGTGAATCTACAATAGCACACAAAAATAATACATAAAATTTTGAAAACAATGTGATGGTACCAAATTACCGCTACATGCACTATTGTCAAATTTCACTATAGTTACTTAAAGGTATATAATATAGGTAATATTATATAAGTAGTAGGTTGCAAATATCAATAAAATATATATATAATATATATAATATCTATATATATAAGAGAGAGACACAGAGAGAGAGAAAGAGAGTATCTTGGAGAAGAGAGATAGAAAAGAGAGCACGAAGTTACTAAAAAAGTTGCTAGAGTCAGTCCAATTATGAAATAAACCCTATACCTATATATATATATCTATAACATATATACCTGAGATGCCTATAATATGGTGAGTAGTAACTGATAGGTATATACATTATTTACTATAGAGTAATAATATATATTATATATAAGTATAAACCAATACTATGTGGAAATACCCTTTAACCTAAATATTATCTTTTATTACAGAAATTGTAGCTATTTGTAGTATATATATTTAGTTGTCAATAATTTCCGTAAATCGTCTAAGTAGTTGTTAGCAATAGACTCTAAGACATTCAACCCATGGCCCGATCGATATTTGTTGATTCAATCTTCTGCTCTCCTCTCAACTCTCGCTCTCTCTGCGTCTCTCTCTCTTCTCTCTCAATCTCTCTCTCTCATCTGCTCTCTCTCTCTCTCCTCTTCTCCTCTCTTCTCTCTTCTGCGTCTCTCTCTCCCTCATCGCTCTCTCGTGCGTCCGTCCATTATTTACAACATTAACTGCTTGATTCAAAAAAAAATTTTTTTTTTCGCTTTTATCTGTACTCATTAATGTTTTTCTTTGCATTTCAAATTGTTAACTACATTTCATATTTATCACTTATTTATAATTGTCTATTTAGTTATTAATCATCGATGTTATTCTTCTTTTGATGAAATTCACAAGTGATCTTTTATTTTCTAGTTTCTTCCTGTTTAAAATAAAATCATCTCGTTCAATCCTCCAGAATTATCTCTATATAAATTCTTCCATTAATCTTTTTATTTCAACTAGATTTTCACCGAAGACAGAGATCCTAAAAAACAACACCGATTATTATTTCCTTGACACTTATATCAGTGTTATCCTTTTTTACCTCACTTACTTTATCATTTTTTTCAGTACGAGATCAATGGCAGTGTGTTTAACCCTATGAAGTAAATTGTTTTTTTTTTCTTCCTTCCCTCTGAATTATCATTGGGTGAGGTTTATGTTATTAAATCTTGCTTCGCAAGATGTCGTAAACTTCTTTTTCTTTAAGTTGAAAAAGAATTCCAGAACTTCTCTGTGGACAGATGGAGCAGAATGTAAAAGGAACTTATTTTTTGCACTGATAATAGAGGCCCATATATAGCACTTTCAGCATTGTCGTTGATAACATTTAATGTCTGTGCTATTAAATATATATATAAATTGCTTTTTAACTAACACTGATTCTATCGACTAAACACATTATTCTCAAATCTTAACGAAAAAAATTAAAGTTGTTTCTTTTATTATTATCAAGGAAAAAAAAATTTAATTTATTAGGACAAGAATTACCAACCGATATCTTAATAATATGATTGTTGTGTATAATTATTAATTATCTGAAAAATAAAATTAATTACACTCTCTAACGTCTATTTAGCTGTTTATATTCTATATCTCAACCCCTCCACTGACGAAAATGAAAATCGAAAATTCCCTTTGTTTGTCTCCGTTATATCCAGCAGCAACCTCCTTAATCCATGATTAAATATAATATATAAATTAATATTTTAAATAAATTCTACCATTTGCTTAGACAATCATGAAAAAAGGAATAAATAATAAATGAGAATATGTAGGAGTTGCTGCGTCAATTATTTTCAAATAGCAATCATGTTGCAGTACCAATAAAGTAGATAATACCACCTCTATAAGTGAATCCAATAATAAATATTATAATAGAGAATAAAAATAATAATAATAATTAATAAAATGAGTAATAATATTAATGAATAATAATAATAATAATAATAATAATAATAAATCAGAATCAGAAATGTTTATTCAAAATAAAGAAAAATTACATTTTTTACAATTACAATATTTAACAATTTAGTTATATTAATACTTATTACTATATAACTAAAAAAATATATTTCCCCAACCTATCTAAATGGGAATTCCCTAAGGTCAGACTTAAATGAACACCAATGTCTATCCCTGAAACGAAATATTGTTGGTTAATTAATATATTAATAGTTTAACAAATAAGGTTATAATCTAAACTCATCCAATAACTAGATGAATAATAAATTAGATAAAATATAATAAAAATAATAACATTACTCCAATAATAATAATAATAATAAAATATATATAATGAGATTAATTAAAAAAACCAGCTCAAATAACAATAACAATAACAGATAACACCATAATAATAATAATGAATTTAATATATCGAGAAAGTATAATTATATGAACATTATCAGTTTATATTACGAATATAAAAAATAATTCATCACTATTAATGTGATAAATACCATCACAGAATAATAATAGATATTAATAATTTAAAAAGAGATGTTTAAAAAATGGCTACAATAAAAGAATAATATAAAATGTTAATAATGTAATATCCTAAATAACTAAGAATATTATTTTAATAGCCATCCATAAAAAATATTAATTAATAGCGTTATCAATTATGGATTAATTTAATAGTTGAATCAATAATTGAGTAATCTACAAACAATAATTAATCCTTTACATAATAAAAGACAAGAATATCGACAAATACAACATATAATCACAATAACAATTATAATTCATAATTACAACTAAATTTATAAAATCAAATATAATATAATAGCTAAACAATCACGCTGACAACAATAAAAATAATATTTTTATAATAGTAAATAATATTATAATTACCTGTTGCACGTAAATCGTTGTTATTAGCAATAAATAATTACCGATAATATAATAATAATAATAATAATAGTAATAATATAGATGAAATAATAATAATAATAATAATAATAATAATAATAATAATAATAATAAAAAAATAATAATAATAATAATAATTAATAATAATAATAATAATAATTATAAGAATAAGAATAAGGAATAAGGAATAAGAATAAGAAAAGAATAATAATAATAATTAATAATAATAATACATAATAATTAATAATAAATAATAATAAAATAATAAAATAAAATAATAATAATAATAATAATAATAATAAAAAGTAATAATAATAATAATGATTATTAAATAAAAATAAAAAAAAAAAAATTGTAATTTGAGGATATTAATAATATATAATAAAATAATAATGAATATATAGATAATGGAATAATAATGTTTAAATAATAATAATAATAATAATAATAATTAATAATAATAATAATATAATAATAATAATTAATAATAAGAATAATAATAATAATAATAATAATAAGGAGTAATAGATAATAATAATAACCATAATAATAATAATGATGATAGTAATGATAATACTACTACTACTACTACTACTACTACTACTACTACTATACTAATAATTATAATAATAATAATAATAATAATAATAATAATAATAATA
>JABUQX010127002.1:0-25632 GCA_015478945.1 Trachelipus rathkii | reverse complement strand
GATTTTCCGTAATTTTCGCTACAGAAGCCTTTCAAAATAGACTGACCACACTGCGACTTTCAAACGCGAAAGGGAAGATCATACTCACGGTCTTTTACACTTGCAGATACAAATGTCCGGCTATTACCAAATCCCCGGCTCTTCTCCGACATATTCGTACATCATCTCGTAATCAATCTCCGCATCAGCATTTTGCTGTGATATAAATAATAAATCTGATCGAATCTCTTTTCCACTTTTGATTAAAGCTTTTGTTAGATTCTATCCCCAAACTGTGCAATCCTGAAGTTGCGACAACCAAAGACCAATTCTTGCAAATCAATGTAAAAAATGGGATTTCAGACGCCCTCTCCCTTTTGGAGCGCCAAGCTTTTTCAAACTTCCAGTTCTGGTTTCCGCAAAAACGTTCGACTGCGAACCCCGCCCTGGGGTAAACAGCCAAGGAATCATTCTCGACGTGAGTTCCTAGTGTCTTTTTGCGAAAAAAAGATCGACAACTGGTGAACTGGTATTCACTTAAACCCATGCGGTTCCCGGAACAGACTCCCTCTTTACATTATGCATTCTGCAACAGACCTATTAGGTTCGTGCTTCTTTCCTGCATGCTCACCTCTAGATATAAACGTTCGGGTGTTTAGTATACTACTATTCCTTGATCTAATGATTATCTTACTTCTTATCCACGACTTCAATATTCTCTATTCATACTGCGATATTAGCCTGTGCCAGGCTTCCTTTTTCATACGGCTACTAGCATTAGAATTATTTACAATGAGGTAACCCACTGGTCATTTTCTCACCAAACCTCAGCAGTGGCGTTTTAAGAAACAAAGAAATCGAACAACTTTCACAATCAGCGACCAACTACTGGGGTTAAGCCATTCTTACTTCACAGTTCAAATTTCTAACTCATTCTCAGATGCCACTTAACATATGCACCGATATTTAAACACGCTGCAACAATTTCATCGCGCGCTTAAACTTCATAAGAAGGTGAAAAAATAAATTTTGGTGTGATCACAGTCCTTTCAGCCTATATTGCCAATCCGCTCGAAATGGACTTATGGCTTGCAGCAATAGCAGACATCCACATCACTACTACATGTTAGATACCATCTAAAATGGCGATCCGTATTTCTATGGGAGCCTTCGGATCATCCGGGTGAGCATTGAGTGAATCTGTGATGCACTCTCTTCGAACATATACACATCTTCGTTTTCAAACCCCAATAGCCTTCTCTGACACGATCTGCAGGAGATACTAATCCTAATTACTGCCATTGCAAACACTGTCATAATTCTATATTTGCTTTATATCCTTATGAATGCTGCCTTCTCTACGACAAGGTTACACATTATAATCCCCCCACCATTTGCTTGGTCTCTACCTCTCTCTTCAATCTACCTCGGCTAGCCTGTTAAAAGCTATTCCCGCTTCACGATGCATTGACTCCAGTGTTTGACGTTCTAAAAACAGGAGACAGGTGCGCATCTAGCTGGTCCTCTTGACCGCACCTCTCCCAGCTCCCCCGCTTCAAATTTTACGGCAATTATGCATTATAATGACAACCCTATCGCGATTCTAATGCTGATCCAAATCACTCTCACTCATTTATTCAATTCGCTTAGCGCGCTAAAGCGGAAACCCCTCTTCTAATAAATGTATCCCTGTGTACAACATTCTTCGCGCTCATTCCGTAAAACTAATTATTGTAATGTTGGACCCCTTCAGTGTGGAACTGGCATGAATCGCTGATTTAGAAGCCAAAATGGTCGCCTCCTCTTTCTTAGTTTTCCATCTTTCGGATGCCATCGAAGGCCGCCTCCATCTATGGTTACTCCTGCTCTCCACGGCTTTCGATCTTTTTGCAAGATGCTTAGACGATGTGATCAGAGGGGTGAATACAAAAAAAATGCGAGCATGTGAGTGTGTTCCTGCCACAAAGGCTTACACGACGGTATACTTTCAAGCCTCCGTATTGGCACCCATACAACTCAACATCTTTATTCACTGACCCCCGTCATTCAAATTTGCCTTGCCTAGCCCGCAATGTTCGCATTTATTATTTTACCAGCTGGCCCTAGACGCCGTTATCATTTTTTACTTTACGGTCCATACCACCTCTAAAGATTAATTATTTTTTCAATCTTATCAATCTTCACTGAAACCTTTCTTGTATTCAAGAAGGATATCTTTTATATTGATTTTTTATAATTTGGATATATTTAATGCAAGGATACACTTTTTTTAGTTTTTATTTGTTTGGACTGACTGGAATATTTCTTTTCCCATATATCTTTGACATTGCAATATGATCCAGGCCGCCTATGGCCGCTCTTTCTGGCGTGGGGGTCGACTAATGACCAAAAAAAATAAATAAATAAATTATATAATAATTATTAATATATTAATATATATTAAAGTATATATTATTATATAGTATATAAATTATATTTATTATTTATATATTATATTATATATAATATTTATATATATATATAATTAATTTTGACATGTATAATTTGTTTAATGACGCATGTATCTATAAGGATGTGAACTCATATTATTATTATATAATTTAATTTATTTCTTATTTCTAAATAAATCATGTATTGTTTATATTATTAATTAAAAAAAATATTTTAGTAGTTTTATTTACCGTCGGGGAAATAGTGTTTAAAAGTGAAATTTATCACCCCATTCCGTTTTAAGTAGCATGTTTGTTAGAAAGAAAATTTATAAAAAATATACGGAATTAAAAATAAATATGCATTCCTTACTGTATTAGAGCATCAAAGCTCATAAGACGAGAGGACATCGTTTGTTAGTTCACTTTCACAATTTAACAATATAGTTTTGGATCGCTTTACATATACCTGCATATATAATATTTTTAGTTACTTATTTATTACTAGAAAAAGAATTATTTATTGAATCCAAATTATTAATTAACTTTTCAAATTTTTTTTTTTCCCAGATTTATCCATTTTTTAAGACTTGGCATTATTTCTATCAAGTAATTTTAATGCTTCAAATCCCGTTTATACAACTTTTGCTTGGTAAAAATTTTCAGAATCATCATCATGCCGCCTCGACCTCCCCGAACATAACGGAAACAAATAGTAAGAAGACCATAACCTAGTTAGAATAAGTCCCTCCCAGCTAATTCGTTCTATATTGAATGAGCGAAAATCACGGCAGACCACTCACAGTGGCATCTCGTTATGTCTTGTTCATCGGGTCAGCCAACATCCTCCACCTACATCTACTCCATCAACTCTATTATGCATCATTTATTTTGCACATCGCATTCTTCCCTCAGACATACTAATATTCCACTTTTCTTTGATCTCTCGCCTGTCGATCCCAATAACCCATTACTATACAACGCTTAACCATCATGCATGCCATCTTCATTTGACCACCACTATAACCATTTATTCTTATTTACTCCTTTGTCCCCACAACTTCTAATATCTTCTTCATTTTATCATGCTCTACCTAACGCCCCTATTATCCCTCGACTCTTAGACTTTCACTTAATCCACACCATGAATTTAACTACTATTATTGAGACCTGTCACAATTACCTTCTACCTACACCTCCAGACTTAGCCCTGTTGTATCCCAAGGTTTTAATTGACCGGCTTTTCCTACCAACTTTCCACTTTTCATACTAAACCGCATCATCATTCCTTTCATTTACATTATAGCATAAATATTTACATGATATTTGTTCAGTGGCTAACATCCAGCTCGAATCACACTTAGATCTCCATTCTACCCATCACCTTATGTTATCTACTCTATCTTTCAACCTCACGTTACATACCCCCAAACTCTTTCACTCTGTTCTCAGATCTACCCAGCAATTAAATATTTGGTACAAGAGGACCCTCTAGCCTCTACATTTCATCTGTCAACACTTCTTCACTCTACATAGATCCTTCACCCATCCTATACAAATATTCAGATGTGATCTCTAAATCTAATAATTTTTTTTCTATATATTTCTGCTATATTTATAAATATGAAAAGAATAAATTTTTATTATCCTGCCTTCACTTTTTCCTTTACAATCGAGATTAGTATATTGTATCGTCAATAGTTTAGACTTTTTTAAACTATACCTAAATCTTTCTCAATTTATGGACTACTATCATCTAGTATTAAAAGCTCATTCCAATGTATCCAACTCTTCGGCAAACTTCCATTCTTTAGACCTTTACTTCATGGTGTTAGTATCTCCCAGTATAAAAATATTATTATAGTAACTTTGGTAAGTTTTAATTTATGAGTATTAATGTTTTCTATCTACTAGGATTGCGAAAGCTGAAGCAGCTAAATACATCAATCATTTAATCTTTATTCTGAACTTTTATGTCACAAGAAACAAAAAAGGGAGTTCGGAATTCTTACTAGTCATGCGTTTCAATTAAATTTTGGAAAATTTTTAAATCTTTTTTCTGTTTTTAATTTGTATTATATTTCTTTTGCATTTGAATACATTTTCCTGTATTTAAATTAATATTTATGTATATAATTTATATTTTCTATATATATTACTTTATATTTTATTAAAATTATATGTTTTTTTTTTATATATCATATATATCAGAGTTGTGGCCGCTATATTTTTGTGTCGCTATGCCGCCTGATCCTATCGCCTGCGCCTATATTTTGTCAATCGGCCTATCCCTTTCGCTGGCTTTTCCCGCGTGGGTTTGGCTAATTATTGAAAGTAAATTTAGTGCGATAATAAAACATGCTTTTAAGAAATGAAAAACTTATTAATTTTGTAATAATAAAACCGTAATCAAATTCTATAATTCCTCTTTCTCTCCTATCCTGTTGTCCAGGTTCTCCAGAGTTCGCCGGCTCTAAAGTGAAAATTTCGACCATATTTGCCAATATTATTGTAGTTAAGACTACTGAACATATATATATATTTTATATATATAATATATATATAATTATATTATTATATATATATATTAAATTTAATAATATATTATATATATTACTATTATTTGTTTTTGTGGTTGCTTTGTGTGTGAATACCGATGAATTTTAACGTTAAAAATTCTACTTTTTAAGAAAAAAATGCTGTACCTTTATAGGCGGCTATGCGCACGGAATTGGCTTGCGCCTTTGATTAGTACCGCTTTTTAAAAATGCGCGTTAGCCTAAAATTTAGTGCCCATGGCGCACTCGTTCGCAACGCCACTATTGAATATATATATTAGCTTATATATTATATATACTATATATATCTAACTTATATATTTATATGATAATTATATATTTAATATATATATATAATATATATAGTATATTAAAAGATAAAAATAATAATTGAAGTTGAGATAGTGAAATGAATATAAATGAAGCTGAATATAAAGAATTTGACATTACTGAAGATTAAATGTTAAGAAAAAAAATTTCTCTCTCACTGTAAGATATTTCTGCTACAAATTAACACTGAAATTTTAGCCACCAAACCAGATTTTAAACATCTCCCGATGAATGCATATGAATAATACCTTCGTTTCCCATTGATGGCAAAAAATTAGTCTTCTGAGGTTGATCGATTAAAAGATGTCTTTGTTTAGGGATTCGCTGACTGGTGATTGATGCATGTATACACGTTATTTATTTTATTACAATTGACGTTTTTCTCTATGAAACACTCACTAATAAAACTCAATTATATAAATAAAAGTTTTGCTTTTAGAACTAAAAATCGTTTATGAAAGTAAAAATTGCAACCCTCTAGAATGTGATTAAATGACTTAGCCTTTTAAAATTCTATAAAAGTTATACTACCTATATTTTAACGAGCTACCTGTTTGTTTCAGTGGATAATTTGGCAAGAAGTCTAGGTTGGCTTATCCTTCTGTAAACGAATCGCACCATTGAAATAGCAACTATATGTCTATTTCAGATTGTCATAATGATTCCCTCTACATTACAGATCGTGTATTTCTAATCGAATTCTATCCAGTCATGAGACAAGATACCAATTGAACAAGAGGTCCTTTGCCAAAACTAATCAACCATGTTATCTCATCATTTTGATGACTTGAAAAATCTGGATGACACATTTAATTGCTCCGTTTTTCATCAAAATCCACTAACCCACTAGGCTTCTACCCATACGCTTCAGCAAGTTCTTATAACACCGACCTTAAATCTATCACCTGAGTTTTTGGCCATACTTTACATGGTCCGGTTAGCGTCACAAGCATAGAAATGTATCAATATTGCCATTGCTCAATTGAAGGAAGTTGGCCATAAACGTTCTCCTAGGTTTTCCACACAGCTTACAGTCTAGATTCATTGATTACGGTTTACCTGCTTTTAGCGTTCGGAATTCACCTAATTCACACCCACATGGCAGAAAACACAGAACCCCAGCCCCAACACTAACATTGGGCAATTCTCTATTAGCAAATTTTTCAATTATATAACCTGTAATCTGCTAGGAGTAAGATATCCGAACCACTGATTCCGCTATCTAGGACACCAATGCCTGCTGGGCAGCAATATCCTGGCTTTGTAACAATTGGACATGACACACTTTCAACAGATCTCAGCAAAAGTCTCTCAGTCCCTTACTTAGAATGCTGCACTTCCTCAAGAATTTTAATCTCCTTCTTCACTACGGTAGAATTTTCTTCAAAAACCTACATAAATATATATTAATATATATTAGATAATATATATATATATAATATACTATAAATTATATATTTATTATATATATATATATATATATATTATATATTTATATATTACTATTATTATATAATATATATATCTATATATAATATATTATAATATATTAATATTATATATATATAATTAGTATATATATACTAATATATTTATATATATATATAATATTGTTAGAATATTCAGTATCGCATAGATGTAATAGAAGACATATAATGGAGTTAAAAAACTTTACGCTTACCCTGATGATCACGCCGTGCGAATGAGACATATACGATGCTATACAATTGATCTATCCTCCACCAAAAAGTGGATTCAAGATTTAAAGGCACCGCTCCCCACTCAGAGACATCACATTCAGCCTTCCATCCCTCTCTTATTTAAAAATAAAATAATATAAAAACGCAGGGAAATAGCGCTGACACCTGTGAGCCTTGACGGGGCTGGTTGCTAATACCTGTTCTTTATCCACACTTTTTGGTTTAGGATAGACCCGTTGTATAGATCGGTATATTTCCTCATTCGCAAAAGGCTGTATTCAATCCATGACAAGGCAAAATCTTTTTTCCATTATATGTTCTTCTTTATTATATATATATATTTATATATAATAAATATACTATATATATAATAATATATATTCATTATATATATAAATTAATATATATATATATAATATATATGATATATATAACTATATATATATAATGATTGACTGTGTAATGTGCATTAAAAACAGGAGCAGAAAAGACGAGAGAAAAGGAAGAATTCATACGAGCTAATAACTAAGATTTGAAGAGAAAATGCTTACAAATCAAAACCAACAGTTTATATATTTTAAATCTAAAAGTGTTTTCGGATATCATATTATAAATAGATGGAAATAAAATGCATTTTACACAATTATTTTGACAATTTGAAATGTATTTTGGATCTTCCAATACTTTTAATTTTAATTAATTCATAGTTTTTTTCTATCTGCTCTTTAAAAAGACTGCGTAGTCTTTACGCACTCCATCTACTTTCCTATCCCTCCTCAATTGGGGGATGGATAAGGACATGAACGATAATAATACTATCTATATATGGTACAGCTCAAAGCAAGGCAGTACTAAAAAACTTAAAGCTACAGCAAAATAGTTTTAGAATGATTTGCTTTCGGAATTGGCATCAAGTTGGGATTTTGATTTTTTGAAAAAACCATGGATTGATTTTTCGTTTTTGATTTTGAGTTCGTGATTTTATTGTGACATTATTAAATTTGTAAAACAAACTTTTATATTTTAGTCGATTCAAGTATTATTTCTAACCCTATGCCTTATCTGATCAAAAGCTAAAAATGGGCTTATATCTATGACTATGAAACACAACACTAAAGAATGTTATTTGTATATAAATATATACATCAGAAAGCTAAAGAACTGTTATGTCATCCCTTTTTTGATAATTTTTTAAGTGAATTTGAAAGAAACATAGCATTATTATATTCAATTTTTTATTTCTATAAAGATTATTAATATCCAATACTTACATATATATTTAAAAATCAAATAAACAAATCATGATTTTGGGAGCAAAAAATCAAGTGAAAAAATCGCTGAAAAAATCATTGATTTTGTTATTTTTTATCCTGGCTCAAATACTATATATATAATTATTATTTTATATACATAATATATATATATTTTATTATATAATATAATAATTATTATAATATTTATTAATATAATTTTAGTATTATATATTATATATAAATATATATATTATATATCTTATATATATATATATAAATTATAAGTAGTATGGTCATGCCGTTTCAAAGACCACGTGATTTACTTACTTGTCCTTCCTGAGTTATTTTACTGCCCTTGACCTTTTTACCTTTACTTTTTTGGCTTACCTTTTTGAGAAATTTCTTACCTACATGACTTTTTGCTACTTCTTAACTTCACCAATTTGTTGTCATCATATTTCGTGCAAATTCTTTTTTACGTATTTTTGAGACCTAATTTAGCACATTCAATCATGCCTATTTTGAGAACCCTTTTAGACCTAATTTTTTTTGAAACCCTATTTTTTGACACCTATTTGGCAACCTAATTTTCATCCCTTTCGAAGAAAGGCAACTGCTCAGCAACGTTGTACGTATTACCCCCATTTTAATCCCCTATCTTTTCGACGTGGCATTTGCACAGATAATTTTTTGGACCTCTTAGGGCTTACCACTTTTTGTGTCGTTACCTGTTGTCCAATGTATTTCGACCACCCTTTGTCCCCATGGGTCAATTTGCCCACTTAATTTAGCTACCTTTGGTTCTCCAGGTCATTTGGCCCACCTGTAATTTAGGTACCCTTTGGCTTCATGGTCAATTTTGGCCCACGGAATTTGGTACCCTTTGTCGTCCATGGTCTTTTTGCCACGTATTTTCGGAATCAACCCTTTGGTCTATCTGGTCATTTTGCCACGGTACTCTTTCATCCAACCCTTTTCTATTCCTGGTCAATTTTGGCCCACGAATTATTGGTACTTCATTAAGCTTAGCCTATTTTTTGATCTTGTACCTGTTGACCATGATTTCTCTTAACTGCCATATACCAGGTCAATTCTTCGACGGTAATTTTTTGTTCCTTTAGGTGGGGGGGGGGGCGTTACCATAATTTTTAGCTTACTTGTTGACATATATTTTCGGACTTACACCTTGCCAGATACCATGGTCAAACAAGGACGGTAATATTTTGTCCTTCCTTTAGGGACTTAGCCCTTTTTTGATCTATACATGTTTGACATAATTGCCTAACTCTCATATCATGGGTCAATTGGACCCCACGATAACTTGATGGCTTGATGGTCACCAATCACTTAAAAATAACCTAGTATTTGTAGTTTCTATGCTATTAGATGGTGCAGTAGAGCAAGTGAGTCCAATGATGCCAAGAGTGCCAAGGGATCCAGAGTCCAAGTGATCACTTAGTCGTGAGGCCACTAGGGCCAACTGAAGTGCACTATTTTTCAAGCTTCGCTAGTCCTAGCCCGCAATGCCCCTATATGGTTCTACCCTAGGTATAAGGTATGAGGATCGATGTGCTTCTTACAAATTCTTAAAGGATATAGTATTCTTTTTCATCAAATCCAACAATACACACACACATCACTATGACACTTATACACACATGACACTTAATTAAACCATATACACTTCCTCACACCACCACACAATACATTCAGCACACTCATATTTGTACTCAACTTGATCCTACTTTGATGCCTAATATATCAAAGAATTTCGTAATTTACTAGAGTCATCATGTATACTACAAATTGACGATTTTATAAAAAATATACTTTATACCTTAAAGCTAAGCAGAAAAATGACGGTGTTATTACCTAACAACCTAGCGATAGTATGCTTTGTTTTACTGCTTTACTTACTTCTCTACTGCTTTCTCATTTTTCGAACTTTTGCTTACTGCTAATCATGTTACTGCTTTAATCTTGCCTTTACTGTTTTAACTCGCTTACTGTTTTACTCTCTGCTTTACTGTTACTCATATATTATACATTGTTTCTTTTATATTTTTATTTTGTTTTATCTTTTATTATTTTTTTATTTTTTATATTATTATTTCAATTATTTTGTTCTAATACTTTTATTTAATTTGTAATTTAAGAAAATAAACACACATTTGTTATATAAACTTTATTTAATAAAATTTACGCAATTTTTATAAAAAATTCTTTACATACCTAATCAAAAGCATGGGGAAACAATAGGAGTTTATATACTAACCTAGGATTAGTTGCTTTTTACTGCTTAATGCCTTCTTTTGCTTTATTGCTTTAATCATGTTTTACTGCTTTACTTCTGCTTTATGCTACTCATTTATTGCTTTCTCTCTGCCTACTGTTTAACTTTGCTTTCTGCTTGAACCAATATTTTTACATTATTTTCTTATATTTATATTTTGTTTATACTTTAATTAATTCACATTAATATTTTTTAACTTTTTATTTTATTTTAATCGTAAGACGATTAGTTAATTTCTCTAATATTAAATATTTATTTTTAAAATTTACGAATTTATTAAAACGATCTTTACAACCCGTAACATAAGCAGCATTTAAACATAGAGTGTATTACCTAACACATGGAAGTGCTTTTTTGGCATTTCTGCATTAACTCTCTTTACTGTTAGATGTTTACTCTTACACTTTTGTTTTTCGGCATTTTCATGTTTTACTGTTTTCCTGCTTTACTGTTTTAACTCTCTTCTTTACTGCATGATTTAATATAACTCATTATAATTATTATTTATGTTTCTTTTATATTTTTATTTATTCATTTTATTATTTATTCTATTGTTATCTATTATTTTAATTATTTTTATATACCTTCGCTGTCACTCTACTTTCATGATCTATTGAATCATTATTAGAAGCACAATACCCCCACACTACCTTATCCACAACATACACACACACACAACACAACCACTACACAACACCATCCTATAACTATACACCCTCACTATCCACCGTGTTTACATGGACCTTCATCTTCAATATGCAGCTCAAAACACCACTTCACTTCACTCCGTTGAACATGACTCCTTCATATGACATATTTTCCATAGCATAATACACTCATCAACACGATACTTACATACACGTGACTACATCACACAAATACTACACTTTCCAGATTACTTAAAACAAGATATTACTCATTGACCAGATTTACCACACCACACTAACACCACCCACACCATCACCAACTCACTTACACATATAACTTATTATAAACATTTATTTTTAATTAAACACGTACATTATTACTCATTCAAATACAAATATTTCTTTCTTAAAACTTCATAATAAATCAATACTGTAACAAATATTTATTATAACTGGTATACTTTTTTTATAAATTATCACTATCAAGTTTAAATAACTTTTTACATAATTTATGAAATTTTATTAAAACATATTTTACTATCGTTAACAAAATTATATCGTTTTAAGTAAATGATAAATTCAGGTACAACACCATATACCCCTCACCACCAAGCAAATTTTGACGGTTATATTAAATGAGGAGTCGTAACGGTTTTCTTTAACAATTCCTAATTATGTATTTGATTAAATAGTTCTTCTCTGCTAACATAACATGTCTTTTTATTAAATCATTCATTTTTCATTTAAAAAAAAAATTATTCACTCATTGAATACAATTCAGTAATAAGCAATAAATATATTTCACAAGTTTTAAATATTCTGGGTTTTTTCATATATATATCTTGACATGACAAATCCATCCGAGAAACACAAACCGACCCCTTAAGATACGACCACATGATCCTCTCTCTCTGTAAAAATGTGTAATAAAACTTCAAACTACAAAATCGATTTATTCCGCTTTAAGCCTAATCCAGGTCAATATTATTTCAACTGACCATTTTCATGTAAAATGTGGAGCATATCTAATTAGGCTAATTTAGCCATAAATTTAGATTAATCACTAGTAAGGCTAATTTAATTCTAAACAGTCACAAGGTAATCCCGTATAGACAAGAATCATTGTTGATTATTATTTTTATCAAATATATTCAACTGACATGCTGATTGTTAATAAATTCAAGTGTAAAAAAATTTTCCTTAACTTGTGTGAAGAACTACCTGAAGAATTGATGTCGCTTGTGTTTATTCTCGATTCTATAACGTTGTTCTTCTCTAAAAGACGCATTGTGTGTTTTCTTATCTTTTAGACCCAAACTCATTTTAAACACTCGTCATTTTAGTTGTTAACGTTCACAAATTTTCTGAATTTAAAATTGTTATTTACTAGTGTATATCATATTTATAAAATATAAACTAAGAATAATTATAATTCTAGATGATAATAAATTAATTCTAGTATAAGCTAATCACAGGCCTCACATGGGCCCACGCAAGGCAACCGCCCGCAAGTTTTCGGCCCGCGCGTCCCGCGCGCTGCGCCGCAGCGCATATTTCGCCGGCCCGCGCGTGCGTCTGAGGGCAATTATCCACGCGAATGAAAATCATATATATATAGTTATATATTAAAATATATATATAATATATATAATATTATCTATAATTATAAAATTATATATAGATATATAATAATATATATATATTGTTTTGGGGTTTGGGTTTTGCAATGGCATATGTTCAATCATCCAGGAAGTGGTAGATGCCATGTTGGTTAAGTTAATCAATCTACTTATAGTATCATTAAATAGTAAGTCAAGATCCCTCAAAGATGACGGATCAAGGACAACACAAGCTGAGATACGAGCAGTTATTAAATTGAGCCACTGCAGGCACAAAACGAGCATCAAAGTTGAGCATCAAAGGCATTCAAATTACGTCATCAAACTAAGATCAAAGTGAGCACAAACGACACTCAAGGATAGACATAAATTAGACAGTTGTATCGATTGTTGAATTATTGGTTCGTGTGATTGGTTGCGGGTTGTGAGTGTTTATATAATAACAAAGGATTATGTAAAATCAACACTAAGTATAATAATAATAAAATATAAAATTTTTAATAAATATACGTATATGTTTAATGAGTTGAGGTTGTTGTGTATTGTGATGTGTCTCTGTGTGGTCTGGTGGTTTGTGGGGTGAGTGTGCATGTAATTCTAAATAATACAATATGCCATAAGTAAAACCTAAGTATAATTAATTAATAAAATAAATGTTTTAATAAATTTTCGCCATATGTAAGTGGTTGAGTTGGTGGTGAGATGTGTTGTTGTGCCGGTTAATTGTTTGTATATGACGTGTACTAATAATCATAACAATGCATAAGTAAATAACAACTATAAGAAAATAAAAATAAATGTTAATAATTTAGTATATATGTGTAAGAGTGTCGTGCGTGTGTGGTGTGGGTGATGTTGTGTGTGTTTGTGTTGTGGTTGTACCTTGTGTGTATGATGTTCAAATATCGCGCGATATTCCCTGCCGGTTCGCCACGCGGCGGCCTTTGCCCTTGACCTTCCGCGCCGCGCGGCAGCGCTGACGCACTGGCGTGCGTCCCTTCGAGTGGGCTCATGCTGACCCTGTCATTAGCTTAATGAACTATGAATTAATTATTATCTATTCTAGTAAAATTAAAAATTTTTCCTCAATTAATTATTATAAAATGATAACAATTATAAATCAACTTTAATAAATCAGATAACTTGTGCACCGCTTACAGCTAAAAGACTATGATTTTAAATGAGTTGGGGTAAGATAATAAAACACACACCCGCTCAAATACAAGTTTATATAGTTACTAAAGACGATAAAATAATTCTCGCTAAGCACTAACAGTCAATAGATAAGATTACCCGCAACCAATCACAAGAGGAAAACATTCCCTTTACTATTTAAGGATCACTATTCCAGCATGTCCAGTAAATATATTTATTAAAAATAATATAAAATGATTGGCTTATACTGGAGAATACCTTTTGACCTCGTATTTGGATAAAATTAGCCGTCTACAAAAATTATTATCTTATATTAGCATAAAATTCTATATTAATAACTTAAGTACACAATTTAACAGAAAAGACAGTTTAAATATATTTGACTGAATTGGCTTAAATCGCCCCGGTGATCAAAAGTAATTATCCTAATTTAGAACCCATAAAGTAGTTATTTCACACTTTTACGGAGACAAGATCAGCTTCTGTATCTGCCAAGCGGTGGCGGTATGTGTTTACTCATGATGGGATGCAATGCTACATAGATAATAAATATAATAAGAACAATCAATTATAAAAACTTTGAAATAATTTTATTAACATCGACCCGTGTTATATATACAATTAAGTGAGATAATTGTATATTTTTTAATAAAAACACTAGAATAATTTCTAAAATCCAGTAGCAAATCTGGAACTTGTTATATTATTATAATACATGGGCTAATGATGGTGTAAAGTAATTACTTTACCAATGCATTCATAAATTTATTTAGAAATTTCAAATTTATTGTGAAGTAACCACAATAATTTACTACAATGTTAAAAAATTCATATTTTAGTAAGTATTTAAACTTGATAGTTATAAAGTTTATAAAAAAGTATTGACATGTCATAATAATTCTTTCTCAATAATGTATACCATAATCAACACCGAACGCACAGCCACCGAACAAAATAGAAAGAGAATTGATCGGCAATGAATTATTATAGAAGTTTAAGAAACTTTGAAATAATTTATTGTACTGTTTAGTATATAAATATGTTTATTATATAAATTAATAAATTATAGTATATAGTGAAGATGAGTGCGTGTTGGGTGCTGTGGGTGGTGTGTGGTGTGATGTAAATCTGTGTGCAGGTATAATAAATCTGTGGGTGTGTAATAATCGTATGTTAAGGAGAAAATCTTGGGAGGTGTAAGTAAACTGTCGATAAGTAACGGGGTGTAATGTAATTCAGGTCATGGTACAAAGTTAAGTTCATAGAATGTGTGTATAAAGGTTCTAAATTGATTATAAGTGTATGTGTGTGGTGACAACAATGTCAAGGATAAAGGAAATGTCTATGTAATAATTGTCATACGTGAAGTGTGATAAGATCATATGAATGCTGTGTTCTGTAGTGTTGTGTGTGTGGTGCTTGTGTGTTGATGTGGGATCTTGTATGTTTTCTAAATAATATAACTAGTTTTTGAAATACACTAAGATAATAAAATAATTAAATAATAATAATAAAATATAAAATAATAATAAATAAATAAAATAAACAATAATAAAGAAAACATAATGTTAATAATATATGAGTTAAAAGCGTAAGCGAGAGTTAAACAGTTAACACAAGGTAAAACAGTATAAGCAAGAGTAAAGCAGTTAAAACATGGAAGTTAAACCAATACATCAGAAAGTCGAAACAGGGGTAAAACAGAGTCTAAACGCAGAAAGACAGAAGTATAAAGCGTAAGCAGTTTAACAAGACATACTATCCCCTATGTGTTAGTAATAACACTCGTTTGTTTATGCTTTACTGCTTTAAGGGTATGTAAAGATCAATATGGTTATATATGTGTAATTTTCAAGTCTATTAATAATAAAATGTTTTACATACAAATCGGTGTTTTTTTATTTATCTTAAATACAACTTAAATAAAAAAGGATATAGAAAAAAATAAAATAGGAATAATAATAAAAGATAAAACAAAATGAAAATATAAAAGAAACATAAGTTAATAAATATATGAGTTAAATCAATAAAGCAGGATTAAACACGTAAATCAAGGAGTAAGCGTAAAACATATAGCATAAAGCAGAGTCTAAAGCAGTTAAAACTAGTAAAGCAGTAAAGAAGTAACAGTAAAGCAGTAAACAAAGGCATACTAACCCTAGTCTTAGGTAATAACACTCTAAGTGTACTCTATATTGCTTTGAGGTATTAATGTAATATGTTCATAAAATTTGTACATTACTTTAAGTGTATTTTTAAACAGTACTTAATGTTTGAAATTTGTCATTACAAAGTAAAATCTAAAGTATAACAAAATACAATAGAAATAAATAATATAAACAATAAAAATAGAAGAAAATAAAAAATATTAACAAAATAAAAATATAAAAAACTAAATGTAATACAATATATGAGATTAAAGCAGTTAAGCGAGAGTAACAGTAAAGCAAGAGATTAAAACAGTAAGCAGAGAGTAAAGCAGAAATACATGAGTTAAGCGTAAAGCAGAAGGTTAAGCATAAACATAGTAAGCAAGCAGAAAGTTAAGCGAAACAGGTAAAACAAAGATTACCCTAGTGTAGGTAAAACA
Organism: Trachelipus rathkii; assembly: GCA_015478945.1. Classification (NCBI taxonomy): domain Eukaryota; kingdom Metazoa; phylum Arthropoda; class Malacostraca; order Isopoda; family Trachelipodidae; genus Trachelipus; species Trachelipus rathkii. The sequence goes on along the minus strand of JABUQX010127002.1, from coordinate 9,079 downwards.
CCTCTATGTTTTAATGCATTACTGTTATGATTGGTCGAGTTAATAAAATTTGTACATTTAGTAAAAATGATTTCAGTTATTGAAACAAATTCTTGAAAGTTGAGGCATATCAAAGCTTGAGCTTCAAATAATGTATCAAAATGAGTTTGATTGTAAGGTTCTGTTGGGGGATGTATTGGTTAATGAAGTGTATAGTTGTTATAATTCATAGTGAATGGATGTATAAGTGTCTATTTAAGATAAAGACTAGATCATCTAGGAGCATACTAGCAACTTGTAAATCACAATGAAATCCTCATACACTTCTTACCTGGTAGACACATAATGGGACATTCGCGCCAGGGAGGCTAGAAAAGGCTTATGAAAAAAGTGCATCATTGACCTATTGTGCACCACTTCGGCACTATTGTGGCATCACTTGGATCATTGGCACTAACTTTGCACTCAATGCTCACTTGCACTCACCTCACTCCTGCATCATCAATTAATAGAACATTATAAAAACACCGTCTTCTTCCAGTGATGAACCATCAACCATCAATTAGCTGGGTAATAATGACCATTGATGCAAGGTAAGCGAAATTATCATGTCACAGTTAACATTCAAAAAGGTAGTCCTAAAGAAGGACCAAAAAATTAGTGGGTCAAGTGAGCAGAAAAGTAGAGGACAGACACTATCTGGTCAACATGTAAGACATCCAAAATAAGGCTAAGCCCCTAAAGGGAGGACAAAAAATACCGTGGGGCAAAATAAACCAATGTATATGCAACGTGTTAACTAATTCTGGTCAAACAGAAAGACATCAAAAAATATTGCTGCCACAATGAAGATCAAAATTACCTCGGGCCAAATTACCATGAAAACAGGATGGATGAAAATTACCTGGAAAAAACCACATGGAAACACAGGGTGTCGAAATTACGTGGGCAAAAAATGACCCATGGAAACCAATAGTTACCAAATTCGTTGGCCAAAATTGACATGGAAGACCACAAGGGTAGCCTAAAATTAACCTGCCAAATTCCCTGAAGACAAGGTGCCAATTACCGTCGGCCAACTTGACCATTAGGCCCAAATGGTCAAATATCATGCACACAAGAACAATAAAAGGCTAAGCCTAATCAAAATTACCCTGGCAAAAATTGCCACGCGTGGTGAAAAAATATAGGAGGGCCCGTAAATATAGGTATATACTACACGTCTGACGAACCGTTTGCCGACCTTCTTCGACAGGTCTACATAGGTTGCCAACTTAGGGTGCCAAAAATATGGTTCTACAAAATTATTTCTCAAAAATTAGAAGTTCTAAAAATTAGTTTCTCAAAATTAGTTCTCAAACATTAGGGGTTCCAAAATCGTGGCCAATACTACATGGGAACCAAGGAAATTGTCAAAAAAAACTTAGCCAAATGTAAAGCCAAAAAAGCATAAGGGTTAAAAATTTGGTCAAAAAGGTCAAGCCCAAAAATGGTAAAGGTCAAAAAGTAAAAGGCAGGTAAAAGACCCCAGAAATAATAGGAATACCGTGGTAACTTTCGAACGGAATGACCCCAAATATTATATAATTATATTGATATAATATAATAAATTATATAATAATAATATATATATATATATATATTTATTTATATATTATATATAATTATATAAATATATAAAAAAATAATAAAGATTATATCATTACTATATGCTAGTCGATTATCTGTATCAGCGTGCAATTCCTTTCAGTACGTTATCGAAAAATGTGACCGCGAGCCGATGTGAAATTTGAATTTTTCCTACAATATAATAACTGATTAGCTGTTGGTATTGAACAACGATGGAAAGTGAAATGAATTTATAACATATAGTTCTGGTTACGTAAAGTAAGGTATTAAGTTTTTATCTAGATAATTTAACTTTTTTTTTATAATATTTAATGGTAAGTGATTTAAGTTAATATTAGTTTATTTAGACTTCATAGTTCATTTTATTTTTAATTATTGCTACATCAATATGAAGGATATGGAACATAATTTATATATATAAAATATATATATAGATTATATAATACACTAATAATATTTATATTATTATTATTTATGAGTAAAACTGTTATATATATCAATAAATGAAGTAAATCTTTAGAATTTGATTCATGAAGTATTACATGTGATTCATGAAACTCTGGTGGTTTAATTTCGCTTCTCGCTCTTCCTCCGTATATATATTTATCATATGCAATTATCGATTTTCAAAAATAATGATAGCCAGTCGCTAACATCAATCATAATGACTACCATGAATTAATTGAGCAAAATCTTAATTACTATAGCTTTTATATATTTAGACTGCTTATCATTAGATTTTGATTGAAAGTACGTTGATATTATTAAAATATATAATATAATATATATAATATTATTATTATATATATAGATTTATAATAATAAAAGCTAGGTATCTATTATCAAGTCTAGTATTAGCCTAATTTTGCTTTATGAGCAGATTTTAAGCTCACAATCAGTAAAAATACAAATCTAGTTGCTAGCGATTAACAAATTAGTAAGTCGATCAGCCGAAAATTCTAAGAGGACTTACTGCTATTTTTTTTTTTGTTTGAATAAAAATTTTTTTTTTTAACCAAAGATACCTGTAAAAGCTCAAAATGGAGAGTCGGCTTCTCGCTCCGTGGACTACGGGAACCAATACCCTCGGGTCGTTCCGGACCCCGCCTTTGGTCTTGGGTGTCGCGGGGTCCTCCGCCCCTCCCACGGGGGGAGAAGTCCCCCCTCTGTCCCCAGTTCGCTCGAGCCTCCTAATTGGAAATTAATGTTATTTTTTGGAAATTTTAATTTTTTCTAGGGTCGAGCCATCGGGGCAGGGACTTTACCCGGAGGTTCAGAACCCCCCGACACCAAAGACAAAGAGCGGGTTTACGAGACATCCCGGAGGGGATTATCCCCCCGTCGCACCTGAATCGAGAGACCCCGATCCTCCCTCTTCGGTTACCTGAATTCCTTTAGTAAAAAAAAATTTTCTCACAAAAAAAAAAAAAAAAAAAAAAAAAAATTAATTCCACATCCTTGAATTTTCGCTCGATTCCAATAATTACTGTTTTACAATGTAGATTGCCATCCTCAAAATCGAGCAATAAAAACAATAGACCATCTAAAGCACAACATGACAAAATTTTAATAAACGCAAATAACACGTTAAAAGACACCTATTTAAACAAAGCCTCCGATTATCAGGCTTAATAAATAGTCTCCAAAATTTTTAAAAAATACGAATATTTATATAATTTACAGAATTTGGCATTATTATTATTATTACTCATTTTTTATTCATATTATATATTTATTATTATTTATTTTTTTTTTTCTTATTTTTATTATATTTATATACTAAATATTTAAATTATAGCAACAATGCCTTACAAATATAAAGACACAAAAAGAAACTCAAAATTGCAAAATTATTTACATTCAATTACAACATAAAACGTCAACCTTACGTCTATTGCAACAGTACAGCTTGTACAAATTTCAGCATAATTTATATATTATATATATAAGATATATTTAGTATTATAATTAATATATATATTATAAATATAATAATAAATTATAAATATATATAATATATATTTATCAATAAATAAGACTTGTTGTTATCTGATACTGTTACTAGTAATATTACTTTTTTAATTCGGTCCCTCTCCCTCCTCCTTATAAATCTTATTATATGTTATAGCAATCCGAATATTTTATGTATATAAATAAGATTATGCAGCTCAGCTTACAACTATCATGCATAGGACTCACGGAATAAATGTGAGCACACATCTCAACTAGAGTTTTTTATATATAGTTATTATTAGTATTCATCTATATTTGAGATTTTCCAATTAAAGCTTAATTATAATTTATATATAATATTTATTATTATATATACAATTATAATTTAGATTATTATATATAATCTATTTATTATATATTTTGTCAGATTTTTTTACATCTCGGATGCAGAAGTTAATGTCACATTAAAAGTTGCTTATAGCTGCAATTTAGATTGGGATATCTTACTTTTTTTTTATTGAGAGTCATACGGTGATTTGAACGTAGATCGGACAAATGATATTTCTATCTTACAAAATCGAAGCCAGTAGGAACCTACGATAAAAAAGCCACGGCAAGCAGTTGTGATTTTAGTTTGGGGTCTGATTTACTTTTAATTCCCTTCTATATTTCTTTTCTATATTAAATTAAATATTTAAAAAGAAACTTTGAAGCTTGAAATATTTTCCTTTTTTTTTTAAAATGCAATAGATGCTTGATTTCTATATTTCTTATTTTGTATATTTATTTTTAAAGACCAATGTATTAAAAGAAATAAATCCTTCCTTTTTCCATACCCTATATCACAGAGAAAAGTATTTTTATTAGTCATTGTATATCGCGATAATTTATACTATATCGGATATCATTGAGTCGCATTTGTTATCGTGTATAGTCATTGGTCGATAATTGTAGCGTCCGTCCCTCTACTGTCAAAATCTTGTAGCTACAAGCACATTGTTAAATTTAAGTAACGAAAATTATTTCGTGAGATCGATCATTTTAAAAAATGTTATCCTCAACCTTTTCTATTATAAAAGTTTTTGCATAAATGTGTATTGATCTTTCAAAATATTATATATATATATATTAATATACTACTTATATATATATTTTTGTTAAATTTTTAAAAGTATATAGTATATATATATATATATATATATATATATATATATATATATAACGTATATATATATATATATATTATCTATATATATATATATATACTATTATATATATACTTATATATATATATATATATATATATGTTTTGTTGAAAAAAAACTGTGTATCGTAATAGAAACATTAAATCTTAATATTCATCGTATATGAATTAGCTTGTGTAGTGTGTTTCCTAATCAGGCTTTGTGACCCTAGGTAACCTCGTTTACACAGACACAAATAGTCTTTGACAATATCAGACGTTTTTAAATACGAAAGTTAGGTTAGAAATAATTTCTCTACCCACTTTTCTGCGCGGCTGTTCACATAATTAACATTTTCATATAATTTCTTTAATTTCTTACCAAATTAGAAAAAAACATCAAGAAAAAAAAGTACTTTTTATGTTTATTTTTTTAACCGGTTTCCGGGGAAGTACACAGACTGAAAGGCTTATATGATATATAGAGTATATATATATATACTATTTACTATTATATATATTATATATATAAATGTGGGGTAGTGATGATATCGGTATCGATATATTATCGATATGAATATATATATATATAATATATATATTATATATTATATATATATACTATATATAATATCAATACGCGTTTTAATGATTCTTGATTCAGCTGATCTGAAATAGATAGAAATTTTTTTCCTGGTGGTATGTATTATCAGCTGATTTAAATAATAATAATAATAATAAATACATAATAATAATAATAATAATACGTAATACATAATAAGTAAAATTAATAATCATAATAAGTTAATAATTAATAATAATAAAAATAATAATAATATAAAATAATAATAATAATAATAATAATAATAAAATATCTATTATATTATATTATATATTATTATTATTAATTATTATTATTATTATTATTATTCATATTATTATATTCATTTATTCATCTTATTATTATTATTGTGCGTATAATTATTATTATTATTATTATTATTATTATTATTATTATTATTATTATTATTATTATTATTATTATTATTATTATTATTATTATTATTATTATTACTTATTATTATTTATAATAATTAATACTAATAATACTTCAATAATACTAATAATAATATAATCAATAAATAATAATCAATAAGAATAATACATAATAATAATAATAATAATAATAATAAAATAAAATAATAATAACATAATCAGAAAATTGTTTATCATTTTCCGATCACTTTCTCTTTCCTTCTTTTTTTTTCTGTCTTTGCCTCAAAGTACTGTATATTATTATTACTTATATTGTATAGAATTTAATTGTTTTGTTATGCAGGTTGTTAAGGATGCTTTTAAAATCAGTAGAAATATTATAAAACAGTTTAATCATTCTGTCTCGACAGCTGAAAAAATGATGGCATTACAGGATCATGTAGGTTAAAGAAGCATAATTTAAAATATTTAGCCTTTCCGTACAGCAAATGCATCATCGTAATACTTCAATTGGTTTCTCCCCAATTTGCGTCAACATTTAATAGTTCACAAGGTAACCATTTAATAAACATGCATAGTTATTATGAAATAGAAACAAACCAAAAATATATATATATCTTTTTATCGTTTTAATTTTATAATGGCCATCCCTTCTATAATAGGAATCATATTTATTTTTTAGGTTTGTACTAATGTAGGCCGAGGAGAAACACACATTTCTTCATTCAAATCCTATATTCTATATGTGTACAAACCACGTCTACTAAGTCTTATTTATCATTACATCATCATGAAGTAGGCCGAGCGCGGCTAATGCGGTGTGCTGTAACTAGACATTAACGACCCTTTAAAAATATCTGGCTAACCACAACTCGACTTACGCAGTTATCCGTCATGGCATTTTAGGGCAAGTATTGTTGCGTTGGAGAGGTGTTGGGATTGGGCACCTTTCACCATTGAATAGCCGTACAATAGTAATATAATATATAGTATATATATGATGAAGGATATATATATATATATCACTATATATATATATATATATATATATATATATTATATATTACATATAATATAATATACTATATACTATATATATATTATTGATTGATTTGATTGATTGTTTTCGACATACAGATATATTTTAAAAATCAGCCTATCCATCTAAACACCAAGAATCCGAAAAATACTACGAAAAACAGGAGAATTCTTAAACTACCTACCAAAAATATTCAAGTTAGTGTTAAACTGCCTCCTACGTTAGTGCCCTACCAAAGAGTTTGTACAATGCAGTCTCAAGTTCTCTATATCATGATTGCAAGTAGTTTAACTAAGAAGTTAATAAATACTTTTAATATGGTTCATGTCTATTATCTGAGACTAATGTAGCCGAAGTCAATTTTTATTCATAATTTACGTTACGTTATCACAAAATGTACAACAGCGCGCATAACGAAAAAAAGTTTTTTTCTCTGTTTTCTCATACAATTCTGAATAGGTTTTAAACAGCAGTCAGTTCTAAATTGTTATTGAAGCCAATGGAAAGTGAAGTTTTTTTTTTTTCACCCACCACTCACGGGCAAAAGCCCTATTCAACGGAGGGGGTGTTGAACGCCTTCAGAAGTCAACAACCTAAACGTTAAATTACGCAAGATAAGCAACAGACGCAAGCTTTGAAGCTGGGGAGATTAAATTCAGCAGGAACACAGAAGATGAGAAATCCACAGAACAGAGGTGGCAGGAAAAGAAGGAAGCACCCCGCAGCGAACGAGCCTGGAGTACCAATATCAACACCAAACTCTTGCAGACACAGCATTCCCTGGTGGCCTAAGAGGGCCGCACGCAAATGTGGTGGTACCGCGAGTGATAAGTTCCCTCGAGCACCTGCCGCGTCGTACCTATAGAAAGAGATAAAGCACCAACATCGCCGCCGCAAAGATAGTGGTTCAAGTGAACTGGAAAGTACCAGAACAGTTATAAGCCTTTTGGCCTTTGACTCGACCCTATCCAAAAACCGCGTGAAAACCAGACCCCCCCCCAGATATGAGGAGCAGTACTCCATGACAAGGGCGGAATGAGGCCTCTGTATAGCTGGAGTAACTGAGGAGAGGAAAAAAAAGTCTCGCCGCAGTCTAAACAGAACTCCCAGTTCTGTTGAATGAATCATATAGAGCACGTGTGGATGCTGTGGCTTCCCATGACTTTTTTGGATTACATTCGCGTTAAAGCAGGAGTAAATGGTTACCCAATATAAGTTTGAGCTTTAGGTTATGTTAAATAAGTTAAGTACGTTAGGGTATACATAGATTTAACTTGTTTTTTAGATATTTTTAAAGGTGTTGAAGCTCTTTTTATTACAATACAGTTTATTTTGACTTTTATCAAACTACGGATGAAATGCCTTGCAATCAAAATGCCAATATAAACACTCACTCGACCGGACTGTAGAAAGGATCCTTAATATCTAAGTAGATTGGACATCTTCCTATATTAGGTGCCTAGAAAACACTAAGCTATCAGTTCAAGTAGTACATAGTTAAGTGTATACCCTTGCAGTCGGAAAAATGTGAAATAAGCTTATATAGATGTGAACTTGTGCGCAGTATTACAGTGTATAAGGTTTTTTATAACCTCTCCTGATGAATTCTCCTCTATTACTCTTTTAAACAATAATTCTTTAATGAACAGGAACTTTCTTTTGCCCTTTTCAATGGACTTCCAAATATTATTAAGGGTTGGATCCTGTTTTTGCTTGTCCTTGAAATTGGCTCTGTCTCTCACGAGACTATTTATCTGATTGTCATCGATATCAGATACTTCCCCAGGAACAGCATAGCTCGGGATACTTTCACAGAGGTGAACCTATTCTGATTCATCAGAATCTTTTATAAATGAAGTATCTTCAGCATTTTCGAATACGAGATCCTGGCTTACTTCTTCAGTAGATTATGCGGGAGAATCCTTCTTCTGTGAGACCCTGACAGTACCTTCTTTTTTAGATGTATCACTTCTAGTTTCTTTTGCAACTTCCACTGCCCTTTCTGCGATTTGCAGACTGATTTTAGGGGTATCCAATTGAGTAGACGACTCTGCGATCATACCACCTTCCACCTTAACAATGACTAGGGATCCCAACTTCACATTAGTTGTAACTTCTGGCATTTCGCTAAGACTCGGGTACTTAGACCCATTTCAATTTGCATCAGACAAATCTGGAGGTAAAACTCCGTCAATGTTCCCTAGTATCAAGTCATACACGACATCAGGCATCACAACAGCCTTAATCTTCCCCGTGTATTATGGAGTGTCCAAAATTACAGTAACAAGTGGAACCTTCTT
>JABUQX010127001.1:10000-21284 GCA_015478945.1 Trachelipus rathkii | reverse complement strand
TCTCTCTCTCTCTCTTCTCTCTCTCTCTCTTCTCTCCTCGTCTCTCGGAAAACAACCATGCTCTGCTCTCCTCTCTCTCTCCTTCACATCGAGTCGAGAAATATAATAATTATAATCGACGAAGATATTTTGATTAGATTTTTCTAACACTTGTTTAAGGGCCTATGTCGGTGGCACCTAACATATGCACCTTATTACTAACTCATGATACAAACTTAGACCTTGATTCTATAAAAAGGGCTGCCCTTGGGGTCTCCTTTTCTTATGAATTCAAACAAGTACATAAATTGAGGTAAATAATGCATTAAATTACTGCCACGCATATAAAAGTATCACAAGGGTAAAAAACCTCCTCTGAAACTTCCACAACATATTATACATCTATTGTCAACTTTAGTAAGATATTGCCAAGTGTATAAATACTTTTTTGGGAGAAGCTTAATAGGCTCAAGCCATTAGTAAATAATGAACATGGGGTATTTGCTCGGTGTTTTTCACACTACAACACCTTCTTCACCGATTCTACTAAGGAAAGTCAGGAACCTCAGAATCATATAGAAACTGTGCTTACCTAGTGGTATATGCGTACCGCTCTTCCATATCAGAATCCAACGATGTGCACTGGTTTAAAACTACTTTGGATTAAAATCGGACCCAAAAATGAAAATGTCAAGGAACCATAAATCCTGGAGTGGGGTAAAATGCTCTCATTCATGAAACATATTTATTGAGAATTAAAACGATACCTAAAATTATTATTTATTTAAATAAGAATCATTATTTTAATTTCTAAGACATACACTCTACTTTCAACCCATCCCCAACTTCACTGCTCACATAATTGTCACCCCTTTAAAACACAGGTGCACCTGTGAGCTAGCCACCACAGTCACCAGATATGAATCCACAACTTTTATTTGTGGGGTGTCTGAAGACTCATGTGTATAATGTGTTTGAAATTTCCATCTAGGTAATTCGTCTTTTAAAAATCAAACTTCCAATGTGGCCAATATTTCATAATTTTTTTTTTAGATAATGTTAACTTGAACATAGATGGTGTCTTATACCTCTACTTTTATAATAAGCATTTAAAGTTTTTTTGTTTTTTTCTTTTTCAAATTGGAGAAGCCATGTGGAAACTTTTGCGTCATCTATCTCCTCGAAATTCAATTATGGTAATCCTCGATGTTGAATCATATACGTGTATTAAAAAATATATAGGATTTTTCATAGTATTTAAGACTCCAGACCGACTCAACATCAAAGGGCTAATCTACGGTGGAGTGGAACTTAATGCTTATGTCCCAGTTACATAAAAATTATAAAAAAAAAATATAATAAAATAAACAAAATATAAAAGCAGATGTACTCGAATTATCAGAAAATACAGGTATGCGATGTGGAGCTGCAAGATGCAAAAGTTGGATGGAGGACGACCCGGAAGCCGTATTTAAAATTAGTAATCCGAACCCGAGATGTATAAAAAAAATAAAAAAAAAAAAAAAAAGAACTGCCCCTATGCTGAAAATTTTTAGATTTAAATAGTTTGCTTTACTGACAATTTAAAATCCTACCCAATAATTCTAATTCATTTTACTCATTCATTGAACATTAAGGACAGATTTTGGTAATTCAAATATTACGAGATATCATCATCACATCATCTATATCATCCATCATCATATCATCATCATCATCATCATCATCATCATCATTATAGTAAACTATTAGATTATTATTAGTATTATTGATATTATTATGATTATTATTATTATATATTAGGTTTGTTATTTATTTTATTATTATTATTATTATTTATTATTATTGTAATAAATTATTATTATTATTATTGGAATTAGATTAATAAGGTGTTTGTAAAATACAGAAATGCATTATAATCTGAAATCCCCCAAAATTCTCCCCCCCCCCGTTCATACGAGTGAGTATACGGCGAGGAAAGATGTTCCCTTCTTCGGACCTACTTTGCCAATACCTTCCATATTCGAAAAGGGTGAGGACTTCAGAGAGTTTCTCCTGACGAAATTGGCAAACCCGAACTGCCTTTATCGGTCTGAGAGTTCCGATCATAGCTGGTTTAAAGTTTTTCTTAATATTATGAGTGTTTAAAAACCTAACAGAATACTATGGTATATTTTTCCAACTTTTAAGTATTAATATTATATTATATTATTATATTATTAATATTATTCTGATTTTTATGATTAAAAGGAAGAATCGAGTTCCCTCTTCGCGTATTTATAGAAAGGTCGCCCTCAACAACAAATGAAAAATACCTGGCGCGAGAGTCCCCGAAACCCAGAAACAAACGGGTTGTCAACGGACATGTCAAGAAGTGCCTCGAAAGTCCAAAAAAAACCGCAAATTGTCTACGGCGGTCTAGTGTCGTAGAGTTTCCCAATAACATGTTATTCATACCAAAGTCACAACGGAGAAGTCATCCTATCCGACGCGGAACGCCAAAGTGGACACAATATTATATATATTATTGATGATTATTTGTATTATTATTATTAATTATTATTATAATTATTATATTATTATTATATATTATATATTATTTATTATATTTAGAAATTTCATATCGCTTCTAATATTAGTACTCGGCACTTTATACAATCTTTCTAAATGGTACACCGCTCATGATTTATTTTTAAGACTATTCTAAATAGAATAAACATAACGCTTTCTGAACTTTTAATCAATATTTCGCCTGACCACTTCAGGCATCAAGAGCAGTTCTAGAAAAATTTAGACAATTCATAAAACAAATTTCCCCTTTTTAACTACCTTGCCTGCGTCCCTCACGATCTATTGCAGCCTTTTACTAATCCTTTTACTAATCCAAAAATAATATACATCCTTTTCCATACTTATACACCGCCATAAAAAGTTCTAAAATATTTTTCCATTTCATTTATTGTCTCCGGGTTGATAACTGGTTTGTGCTTTTTTACTAGATATATTACTAGCACTCAATCAGAAAAATGGTCCTGCTCGGGGTAATATGTCAAAATTGGAAACTGTCGACGTTTGGGTTTTGGTTCCGTGTTCTTTTCAGTAATGCTTCAAAGATCTTACTAGCCTAAACTCTTTTAAAACACGAGTGAGGAGAAATTAGTTACTATAGCTGCGTAGTACATTGCTGAATCTATCATGCATTCAAATCGGTAACTACATGTACTCACTTCTCACTTTAGTAACACTAAGCTCTTTCAGAAAACAAAAATGATCCTTTCACTTGTAAAGTTAACAGTCTGTTAATTTATTTCTGCTAAATATTTTCTCCAAATGATTACTATAAGCAATTGAAACTTGTCTTCTACTGTTTTCTAAAGAGACAGTTTGTATAGAAGAGAATTGATCATTAGTATACCAATTTCATTATAAAGATGGCTGTAATACCTGCTATATCGTTATACTACTAACTCTCAAACTTTTATCATTAAAACCCACCATCGTCGCATCTGTTGAAATTTGGAAAAAAGAACACGGAACCCTAAAACCCAAACCGATGCGAGTGTGCGCGATTTTTGACTATGACAACCGAGCAAATTTTCTGAATTAGGCTTTCTAGTCATTCTTAGTTAAAAAACACAAACCATTATCAACACAAACCAATGAAATGGAAAATATTTAAACTTTTTATAGAGGTCTAACTAAGAATCTGTCCAGTGAGGAGGAAATGGATTTAGATTTAGACAAGTTAGTTATAATATTTTAATTTGTTAACTCACATGAAAATAACCATTTATTTTGTTTTACATAATTTAATGCTAAGCGCAAAATGTTTTGAGAAGAGGAGCCGAGATATAGATGAAGAAGTTCAGGAATGTTTTCTATTCTAGAATAGCCTTAATATATATATCTCTATATATCTGATACCTTTAGAAATTAGGAAACGTCAAATTATTAATTATTAGTTATTATTAGTATATTATTAATTATTATTATTATTTTAATTATTATTAAAATTATATAATATATTATTATATATTATGAATAATATTTAGTATATTTATTATTATTATTTATTATTATTATTATTATTATTAATATATTAATTATTATTATTATATATTATTATTATATTAGATTATGTATGTATATGATTATTATATATTATTATTATTATATATTATTATATATTATTATTATTATATGCAGTTAATGTTTTTGTAAATTAATTAAAATTTTGCCTTTTATTTTCAAAATTTTTTAATTTCTTAAACAATTATTTTTAAATTTTGATAAATTTTAATTTTAATTGTAATTAAAAAGTTTTATTGAATTTTAATACATTTTATTTCAAAAATATTTAATTAACTTCAATAATCTCTACTTGGAATATTAATTAGTTTTTAAATTTACTTTTTATTAACTTTTTAAAAAATTGTTATAAATTTAAATTTTTTAAACAGTTTTTAAAAATCTATTTCAAGAATTTAATTTGAGGTTTCGAAATTTTATTCTCAAAAATATTTAATTACTTTATAAAATTTAATTTTTTTTTTTAAATTTCATGTTATAAATTTTTAATTAATTTTTAAAATCTTATTCCAAATATATTTAACAAAGGTTGCAAAATTTTATTTTAAAAAATATTTAATTATTTTTTTTTAAAAAAACTTTTGTATACCCAAAATTTTTAACTAATTTTTAAAAATTTCATCCCCCAAAAAAGTTTTTAATTGATTATATTCAAATTTTTATTTTTAAAAATTAAAATTTTCATTACAATTCCTAACAATCCTACCTCTCCTCAGAGTACACGCAGCAAAGCCAGCAAAGAAAGCGCCGAACACTGTAGCGGAGGCAGTGATAATTCTTCAGTAAATTCAAATGAATTTGAGGTCCATCCTGTAACTCATAACGAAGATTCGGATACCGGATTAGAATCCATGTCTTCTGCAGAAACCCTACATAAGAGATATCCTCTATGCGTTGGAACAGAAGAAGGAATGTGTTCGTTACACGGAGACCCCAGCGGCATCATCAGTCAAATTGAGACTCTGAAGCAAGAAATAAACAAATTAAAATGCGAAAAATATGACCTCATTAGGAAAAATACGGTATTTATTTAATTACTTATTATTATTATTATTATTATTATTATTATTATTATTATTATTATTATTATTATTATTATTATTATTATTATTATTATTATTATTATTATTATTATTATTATTATTATTATTATTATTGAAAAAAATACTTTCTGTTGGGTTTTGCTTTTATATAAGTTTTACTTTTAACTTCTAATTCTCTAAATATTTTTTTCTGATTTTCATTTAATTTTCTTAATACTAGTCTAGAAAATAGTTTACAAAGAAAAAAAGAAATTAAATTATTAGTTTTCTGACCGGTTTCGCCGTAAACTTCGGACATCTTCAGAGTTTCGATTCTAAACATTTGAATGAATTTATAATACAAGATATTACAAAATTAAAATTACAAATTTAGGATTTAAAATAATTTTGCATTCATATTATATTTATTTAAGTGACAATACGTTAAACTTTAAAATAATGTCTGGTTTTAAATGTTTAATGTAGTAAGCCTCAGATTTTAGTTTTGAGCTTCGCATGAGGAGTGCAAAATTTTGAATGACTGTGAAATATCAGGTATAGTTGTTTGTGTTATGTTCAGTGAATAAAATGTTCGTATATTTTACTAGGTTTAAAGCGGTGCTGGTAGGCCCTATCTGTTAATCATTAGTCGTGTAACCAATATTAACGTCGACGTACAGTCAGACTCGGGATATGCGAATTGGTACACATGGTGATTAACTGAAAGTGGGTATCCTTAGTAGAGAAGCAGGAAGAAAGTTTTCTTGTTTTGTGGTTTATAGTTTAACTGTGATTTTGTGTTACTTGTAGATTTATGTGGTTCGTTAATAATGCCGCGGAGGCATTTTTCCTCTTTATCAAAGTCTTTTGCAGTTTGAAGTTTTAAAATAAAATTTAAGCTTTGATTTTCGCATTGTCGTGTTTTTTTATAGAGGTTTTTGTGATCGTTTTGCTTTATATGTTCTTCCGGTAAAGTTTAAGGGTGGTTTTACAGTTGATTTCAGGTTCTGTTAATCTTTGAAAAAAACTTCAACATCAAATGATTTCCAATCCGAGCACAATTATAAGCCCTATATATGAGTTTTTACAATTGAATTCATATACTTCTGGGAGTAGGAGCTGTAATTAAGGTACAGACCATTATCAGCTTGACATGTATGCCTGTAAGAAAAGGTTCCATCATCATTTAATTTTGATTTTTATATCCAAAAAGTTAATAATATTATTTAGAGATCGTTTCAGATGTAAATTTGAGACAAGAAAGGCTTTGCCAAGCGGTTGAAAAACTGATGAATGTCTGTATGGTTCCTAAATTTAACGGGTGTTGTCAACATATCTTACATAAAAAGACTGGGTTAAATGTAATAAAAAACAGGACAATTACGAATAATACCTCGGAAAGCATTAAATTTATTTTAAAACTTCAGAATGCAAAAGACTTTGATAAAGAGGAAAAATGGCCTACGCGGCATTATTTAACACCCACATTAAATCTTACAAACAACTAAAAATTCACAGTTAAACTATACCACAAAACAAGAAAACGTTTCTTCCTGTTTCTCTACTAAAGGATACCCTTTCAGTTAATCACCATGTCGTGCACCAATTCGCATGTCCCGGGTCTGACTGTACGTCGACGTATAATAGATTACACGAACTAATAGGATTAACAGATAGGTCTATCTACTGAGGGTATGTAGCATATATTACGAACATTTATTCATGGAACATAACAAAACAACTATACCCTGATATCTCACAGGTCATTCCAAAATTTTGCACTCCTCATGCGAAGCTCAACAAACTAAAAATAGCTGAGGCTTTACTACATTAAACATTTAAAAAGCCAGACAGTAACATAAAAGTTTAACGTATTGTCACTTTAAATTAAACTATAAATATGAAATTGCAAAAAATTTTAAATCTAAATTTGTAATTTAATTTTGTAAATCTTGTATTATAATTCATTCAAATGTAAGAATCGACACTCTGAAGATGTCCGAAGTTTACGCGGACGAAACTTTTTAAAACTAATAAATGTTAAATATTGCCTCTTATTTTCTTTGTAAACGATTTTCTAGACTAGTAGTAAGAAAATTAAATTGAAAATCAGAAAAAAATATTAGAGAATTAGGAAGTTTAAAGTAAAACTTATATTATTCATTATATATTATTATATTATATATTATCATATTGATTATTATTATTATTATTATTATTATTATATATTATATATATTTATTATTATTATTATTATTATTATGTTAATTAGTAATTATTAATATTATAGCAAATTATTTTCCCATTTTTATATCACCGACTAATAATATGAGATTTACAAGCCTTTTTCCAATTTTTCTAAAGATATCAACCGCTTCAGGATTGATTTTCTTAAGGACTATTCTAGAATAAAATAGAACAACCGCTTTCTGAACTTTTAATCTAATATTTCGCCTGGCCACTTCAGGCATCATCGGAGACCGAGTTCAAGAAAAAAAACTAAAAATTGAACAACCATTTTGGGATTTTATGTACACTTGACCTTCCTCAACCAGAAGTAACAAATAAATTGTTAATTTATATTAACCAAATATTTCATAGAGAATAGAGCAAAATAAATATACTTCAATAAAGATATGAGTGGCAAAACCTGAAAAAAATGCTTCAAAAAATTCTCCATTATTTATATTATATTATTATTATTATATTATAGTATTATTATTATTATATGATTATTATTATTATTATTATATTATTATTATTATAATATTGATAAAAATACTTTGTGTTGGGTTTTGCATCTCTAAGCCTGTGCTCGATAAGATATACTCGTATATAATAGAATTATGTATATATTAAATTAATAAAATAGACCATTTTCCTTTTCCTTTACAGGCCTTTCAGAGGGATATTCGGAAACTGAAGGAAAAGGATATGAGACTTCAAGGCGACCTTCACAATTCTACAAAGGAAATCTCACGTCTTCAGGGTTTAATGAATGACTTAGGAACAGCTCAGGTTTCAGCGGTTTAACAGTTTCCTCTATTATAAAGTTCTCTGTTTCCTTTAAAAGGAAACAATGGAAAGCCAAATTTAGTCTTTTATTGATGAACTAGTTTTAAATTTGTAATTTGAGCTTACTAGCCTTAGAGGAGACCAACGGGTAGATGGGACGGGATTTTGATTATTCCATACGGGGGTTCCGTTTATTTTCAACGAGGATTCCCTTTTACTTCCAGTAGTAGTTCTTAATTTTCAATAGGAACTTTTTTTCAATAGAACTTTCTCTAATTTCCCATTGGGAATTTCTTTTATTCCAGAAAGAACTTTCTGATTTATAGTTGGATTTCCTTTTAATTCCTTTACTCCCAGTAGGAATTTCTCTTACATCCAGTAGTAGGAACAGTGGAAATTTCTCTTACATCCAGTAGTAGTAGTTCACTTGATTTCCAGTAATATTTTCTTTATTTCTATTTGCCAAGAGGAATTCCATTCATAATTCCATTAGGACATAGTGGACATTTACTGGAATAAATTCCATTATTATTATTATTATTATTATTATTATTATTATTATTATTATTATTATTATTATTATTATTATTATTATTATTATTATTATTATTATTATTATTATTTCAATGCATTTATTTAGTATTTGCCGAAACCAAAAAGTTGCCTTTTTTTACTATTAAGAAAAAAATAGGTAATATATATTGCGAAAGTTAAAGTGGTATAGATAATTGAGGTAATTATAATTAAGGTAAGCTAAGTGATTAAGATAAGGTAAACTTATATGTTAATCTTCTCTGTTGGTAGAGATTGGAATGTAGCTTATATAAAGTAAAAGATTAAAATGTAGCTACATGACATATATATATATATATATATATATATATATATAAATATATATATATATATATATATATATATTATATATATATTATATATATATATATATATATATATATATATATATATATATATATATATATATATAAATGGTAAGGTAAAGACAACAACTAAAAACAAAAGAAACACGTGTAGCTACATGCGACATATGGAAAAATCAGCTAGACGAAATTCATATGTATCTATATCAGACCAAAATTACGAACTAAAAAATATTTATGTAGCTACGTGAGATGAAGATAAATGAATAGAAAAAGATTGATGTGTAGATTATATAGAAATTGCAAACTAGTTAAAAAAATATATTTAAAATAACTACATGGTAAAGTTATTTGTAGTTACAATATGCATAAAGAGTTTATTATCTGTTATGCTTGATGGAAGTAATATTATATTTTTTTCATTAAAGAATATGGCTATATGAGATGAAAATGGCTACATATTATATACTATAATACCTCAAATAGGTATTAATATTTTTCTAATATGATTATGCATATTATTTATACTTGTATTAAGAATTAAATTTTAAATTAAGTATTGTTTGACAGACATAACTGAATTATTACTTGGCCCATATTTACTAAATAGGGAGACCTATACAGTGTTTCTTAAGTTTACTTGTTATTGCTGTAGCTGTATTCACTTACGATTGCTGTTAAAATATACATAATTTTTAATACTGGTATAAACTATAACTATGTTATTAAAAGGTAATTAAAAATATTTTAAATAATATTACTAAAGAATATATTATTAATAATATTGGTTATTATTAATAATATAGATATTGTATTTGAAAATATATTGATGACTGTAAAGAGAGGCAAAAATTTTACTTAGTTTCTTAATAGATTGTTTTATGTCGTGCCCAATTTATACCAAATATTTAGGTTATAAGGATTTGAAAGTAAGATTTTTTATGAGGGGTAGTGGCATCTGGTATCGAATGGGGGTTTCAATAATCTCGCCATACCTATGCAATCAGTTAGGCTCTTCACTAGTTGATTTGAGATTTCCCTTACAAAATCGATTCATTTTTATTTGTAATAACTATTCTAGTAATAAAGTAAATTTTTAAATATCTAAAAAAAATATATAACCTAAATTTTCGGTAAGTAAAATTTTGTGCTTTAAAGTTTTCCTGCTTTCGGGGTTTATTTTGTTTTCGACTGTATATTCATATTGTAATTCCAGAATTTCAAATAAATAAATAGGTAAATTACTAATTACAGTAAGATTATGGTAATTAGTGCAAAAGATTAAAATGTAATTTAAAAGCCTTAATCATATCCATTCTGCATAGAATAAAAATAAAATTTTCTTTTGCATAGGCTCACAAATTTTAAGAAAATCCCTCGTAAATCCATATATATATTTCATTTTCTGTACCCGTTCGATTTAGTGTCAGTAAGAAGACCCTTATAAAAAATCCTGCTGAATTAAAGTAGATTTCTTGATTCTTGTAATGGTAATTAACTTTGAATTGAAAATAACCTTTAATCAACTCTAATTAGTAGTACAATACTGGAAATATATGAAAGGTAATAATTAATTATATATATTTTAAATAAATAAAAAAGTATTAATAAAATGATAATAAGTATTAATAAATTAATAAATAAGTATTAATAAAATATGCTTCAATCCACCTTAAAATTATAAGACTGCAAATTAAATTATTAATCAAAGTTATAAATATTAAAATGATTTATATTAAAATTACAAGATAAAAGTTTAATAATTAACCAAAGTTATAAACATATAATATAAATATGTAATTAGCCTTTTGATCTATTTTAAAATTACAAAACAAATAAAATAATTAATCAATTTTATAAATACTAAATAACACAAATATAACTAACTTTTTGTTCTATTTAATATATTACTTTTTACATTTAAACAAACAGAAATTATATTTAATTACGGCAATTTGCTACAATAAATAATGGAAAATAAAATTATGTATTTTTTAAACTAAAAGTTGTTTATTTATTATTAGTTTTGTTAATTATAAATTAGGAAATGCTGATAATTTAAGTTATTAAAGTTATTTTTTATTTGAAGGTTAATAACCATTCTAGAAAAGGTAAATCTATTGAACAATAAAGTCATTTTATGTTTAAATGTTTTAGATGTTATTATATATACATATATATATTTTTGTTTTGATTTTATAAATTTTAGTTAAGGTGTAACTTGTAAAAGTTTTTCTTTTTTTTTCCAATGGGAAAGTGAGTGATCGCTACTATCGCTACTTTCCCACAAGATCGATTGTT
>JABUQX010127001.1:0-7500 GCA_015478945.1 Trachelipus rathkii | reverse complement strand
CTCTGACCACTGTACTGCACCGCACTGCACCAACTTTGATTGTATATTTAGAGACTCCAATAAAAGGGTGGTAGGTTTTTTTTTTTAGATGCTGGGAATATAAAATAAATTTATAAATAAAATTAAATGAAAAATTATAAACGACTATGAGAATAAAGGAATTATAAAAAAAAATATAATATCTTATATACACTTTACTTTCAATATATAAGGAAAAATGTATATGGTATGTGCATTTGTTCATTTACATTTGTCACATATGTAATCTTTCAGCCATCATCCTTTCTCATCATTTTTCATATTAATTTTCTGGTCTTTTTCAATCCACTTTCTCCACCAATATTTCTATCTTTTTTTTTTTGGCCGATGAGACCCTTCTTTATTGGAGGGGCACCTGGCATCATCTGTGCTGAAGGGGTGTGAACCCCAACAGCTGTTCGTAATTCGGTGCACACGACCTAGCACTAGGTTTGGATTTTTTTCCCTGAGCCCTCTTGAACATCTATAATAAGAGACTCCGCGCCGCTTAGCACGGTCCTCCGGGCACAAACCTCATAGGGTTTGACACCCATGAGGTGGGACCCCTTTGATTCAATATACCATGGAAAACCTTAATTTGCCTCCGAGATTAATGGATATTACGATTACCGAACCCGCACCAATTAATGGACTAAACTCATCTGAATTGCACTTCGAATATTAATGCTGTGATTCCCCCCACTTCACCTAGAAGGCCTCTGTCTATTCCCAGCTATCAGTCGCCTGGCACACCTTCGACATCCCATGTGCCCAAACGGTCGGGGCAACCCCGAAAAGGTGCCCCCGTCATAGTCGTTCTCAATTGTTTACTCCATATGTGGCTCCCCCTTCGGGACTGCCAGTTGACACATCATTCCCAATGTATTACCTATTGCGATCCCCACCTCCAACCAAAACTCTTACTGAGAAAAACAACCTTCCCTTTTAGTGATGGACTTGAAAAAGCTTTAGGAATTGAAGACTCCCCCCCTCATCAAGTCACGCTAATGAGGAATGGGTCCCTTTTAGTTTAAGCTACTACTCGAAATCAAAGTTCTATCTTGTCATCCTTAACTTCTCTCGGAAACATCACTCTGATTTTCTACTCCTGATGAAATAAGAAACACATCCAAAGGCACTATTTACTCTTTAAAACAAAAATCAGAAGATATTTCTGTCACTCTATGAAATCTACAGCAGAAGAGATTTCCTGTTACTAACGTTTACAAATTTCCCCCACTTCGGGACTCGTCTAACACCCCAAATCCTCGTTTACTACTGACCTTTAACACCCCTTTTCCACCTACTAAGGTAAAAATTGGGTTTACTAGCTTCAGTGTTCGTACGTTTATTCCTAGACCCAGACGTTGCTTTAAATGCCAGCGGTTTGGGCATCTCCGAAAATACTGTAGGGGACCGCATGATATATGCGCAGTCTGTGGAGAAGAATTTCACATTCCCTGTGAAAACACACTACCCTGAAAAAACTGGAGGAACCCACAGTGCCTCTTTTCTTTAATGCCCGTCTTACCTGTTTAAACAGGAGGTTTTGGAATTATGCACCATACAAAAATTGAGCAGAAGAGATGTCATGCACCAGCTCAAAGACAAATATCCTACATGATCAAGGCAATCCTATGCCGCAATTTCATTACCACGTGTCAACCCACGACACAACTCCATATCAGTAGAACTCTTCCCCCAAACTCCAGTGAGACTCAAACAGTTATTGCAACCTGCTCACCTGCACTGCCTATATTGCCGACTATTCAAGTAGTCAAAAAGCAGTCCTCAATCCAATCTCCCGCCCAAAATGCCGTCAACAACCCTACCTAGAGTGCTAGCTTTCAACTGACCAGCAATGAAACAAAGTTTGCAGCCTGTTATTATTCTGAGAGCTTTGCTTTGAACGACCTCTTGTATTTGAATGTTTCTTTGCGATATCGCAGGAGCCCAAGTGGGCGATGCATAGTTTATAATTGGGCGAATGTATTGTCTATATACTATTGAGAGGGACTCTTTGTATCGGTCAAAAGTTGTTCCGGTTGGTGCTTTCATGGCATTCAATCTATGTGTGGCTCTAGTGGTAATATTGTTTATGTGGTGGTGGTGGTGGTGGGGGGGGGGTGAATGTCATATGTGGATCAAAACTTAAGGCAAGAATGGTGGGATATTTAATGAGGGTGGGTCTGTTATTTGAAAGGAATGTTGAATGGGTGTTTGAACTTTCTTTTAGGTGTGAATAAAGTAACAGAGGATTTTTGAGGAGAGGCTGTCATTCTGTTTGCTGACAGCCATTGCTCCAATTAGTTTATGTATTGCTGTAATTCTTGTCTTGCTGTGTTTATAGAGGGACTTTGGGCTGTAACTATTAAGCCATCTGCATAACTGTTAATTTTTACAGCAGAGGATGTGGGTTTAGTAGATCGTACATAAATAATTAAAGAGATGGTTGGTGGAAGGATGGCAACCCTGGGGGGGGGGGGAAGCCATTATATAGCCTGTAGGTTAGAGAGGTGTGGCACTCTTGTAAAACCCTTTCTGTGCGACTGTATAGGAAACATTGTATATTATATATATTTTATTATATATAAATAGTATAATATATATATATATATACTATATATTATTATATAACTCTTTCTCTGTGTGATCTATATATATATATATATATATATATATATATATATATATATATATGAACAGGGGAACCTCCTCTACCACTGTTTCATTAAACCATTTCAAATGATTGTTTTTTTATTTTAATTCATTTGTGTAGTTCGACTTATTTGAAAATAATTTTTCATTATTAAGTAAACGTTCTTATAAAGGTAGTAGAGTATCATCAGTACGTTTCAAATCGGCAATATTCAGTGGCAGTAATGTTCTGGACACTCTTAACCTTCAAATATATTTTTGTCTGTCCAAGGAAATTTCTGCAGATTAGAAATAAAATCCGAGAAACTTTATTTTATTTCAATTCTATGTTTTTGATTGCGAGTACAGTACTTTTCTTATTCACATAAGCTACTTTTTCTGCTATCATATACTATTTTCTTAGAGTCTAAGCAGTGCATTAAGGATTCTTGGGACATTTATGAGAAAAATGCAAAATACTTTAATACATTAAATCATCTTAAAAGTTTGGTTATCTCACGAAAATTGTTTAATTTTGTTTTAACTGTAGTGATTTTAGTAAATAGAAGGGAAAGTTATTCCACATTTGCATTTTCAAGCATCTCCAAGTATAACTTAAGGATTCTGTTAAAAGATATCCAACCTTTTCGCATTGGTGAACCTGTGAAGAGTTTTGCAACACTGCTTTTATATCCTTTGTTTCATAACTAAAGAATTAAACTATTCATTTGAGAAAAAATAACCCTCAAAAGGACAATGATCACATTTTTTTTTCTTTCTCATAAGGGATTTATTTTCATATTTATGACCTGAAAGTAACTTTTAATTAAGAAGAGCCACTTAAGTCGCAGAACACCTTTGCTTTTGTGTGTTATGACAAGGATTAAGTAACATTTTAACTTCGACCATGCATTGATTAAAAGACATACTCTTCTGTATTGTACTTCGAACCTGGAAGACCCCTGCCTACTTTCAGCGATCCGTCGCCTGGCACGCTCTCGACATCCCAGGTAGCAAAACAGTTGGGCAACCACAAAAGGGTAGCCCAGTCCTAGTCGTTTTTATTTGTTTGCTCCACAGCTGCTCCCGTTCCCCTCCCCCCCCTTGGTGCTGCCAGCAGGCACATCATTCGCGATATATTACTTTTTGCCATCCATCATCTCTAAAATTCTTGCCTACCATAGAACCACCATTCTTGGGAGATGCACTTGAAAAAGCTTTCAGGTCATGTTAATGAGAAAAGGGTCCCTCCTTTTTCAAGCTGCTACCCGGAATTTAGTTTCATCTTGGCATCCTTAACGTCTCTCGGAGATATTCAACTTATTTCACCCCAGATAAAACAGGAAACATATCCAAATTCACTACTTTATTCTCACGAACAGAAAAACGAAGACATTTCTGTCATTTTAAAAAATCTTCAACACAAAAGATTTCCTGTTACAAATGTATACAGGTTTCTCCCACACCGAGAATCGCCTACAACCCTCGCCTGCAACCAGGGGTTGTGGAGTCGGAGTCGCGAAGTCGGGGAGTCGGTAATTTGAAAGAGTGGAGCTGGAGTCGGTAATTTTGAAGAAGGTGGAGTCGGAGTCGGTAATTTCCAAGAGGGGGCGGAGTTGGAGTCAGAAAATTTTGAACTGACAAAGTTGATTTGTGAATTGTGACTCTGTGGAGTGACTTCAATCACTTTCATACAAGTTTACTGACTTGCAACTTCCACACCAGAAAGCTAAATTAGTAATTGCAGACTTACTAATAGTTTTTTTTACCTAAATTGTCCAGCACCTTATTGGATTATATTCTAATAAATTCAACCTTCAACCATTTATTAACTATTCTATATTTAAGATTCTGAAGAAATAAAAGACTCCATGGTACGACGAGAAATTTCTCTCATTCATGATGATATTTATACTAGCTGCTGTATGTTATGTTGATCCTATCTACAGGATAAGCTTAACTGAAGATAAACAACAAAAAGCTAAATCTCCATTTTATAACGTGGCAATTTGTATTATAAGGACGAAGATATGCAAAAGGTTCAAGAGGAAAATGATACATCGGATAGCATTAATTGTTAATGGCAATGCAACTTACAGCTAGCCCCTACTATACTGTGTCCTAACAGTGTACACATACTGGCACGAATTTCTTCATAGAGAAACTCTAGAAGGTTTGATTTTTAAATATGGTCATGAGAAATAGCGTTATTAATTTATTATGAAAGAGCCTATTAGACCGGAGGAGGAAATTCCAACGTACGATCGGTTATCTAAGAAAAAGATCAATGTGTCCTTTTCCTCATCTCAATGCTACACAACTAAAATATATTCACTCATTATACTTTGAACAAATTTTTTTTTTTGCTGTTACTGAAAGAAGTTGAAAAAAATTTTATATGGCTTACGAAGCTTAAATAAGAAGAGGCCATCGAAAAGATTCCAGACATTGTACAAGAAGCTGCAATTGCTTTTTTGACTGCTCTACCTGAGACTACCTCCAACGCAAGTTAGGGAAGAACGTTTTTTTCCTTCTGCTCTTGCCATTATAAAATCAGACCTAAGAGGGGAGGACCGGCAAGGATTGTTAATTTTAATTTTTTTTTAAGGAGCAAACTTAATTTTTTTTCATGTTTTTTCTCCCCCAAATTTTTTGGGGAGTATAGTTCTTAATAAAAAAACGGTTATATATATAATTTCATGTAACTAAGCTATGTAGCAGTTTATATATTAATATATATATTATAATATATATTATAGTTTAGTAATATATAATATATATATATTATATATATATATATATAAGTATTATATATATATATATATATATTATATATATATTTATATATAAATATTATATATATATATATTGTAATAAAATAGTATATATATATACTATATTATAATATATATATATATAATATAATATGATATATATATATATTATATATATATATATATATAATATATATATATATATATATAACTTAATAGTATTGTGATAGTATACACCCCAAAACGTGCCCACCTTACCGTGGTTGAGGGGTTCAGATATCCCTTTTGGGTCTATCCATTTTTTCACGTCTTCCCTCTTTATTTCAAATTTGTTTCTTCCCCACTTTTGTTTTGTCTGTATTTCCCCGCTTTCGGTTTCTCGGTTCATTTGCCTCCCATTCCCCCTTACGTATTATGGTACGTACTTCCTTCCCTCGTTTGAGTGGCCCTCCCCTTTTTTCTTCCCCTTCAACTTGCCCGTATGGGGTCTTTCTCGGTGTTCCTGTTTGGGTCCTTGCGTCAGTCGCGATCTCTCCTATCCCTCCGAGGATTGTATTTTTTTTGGTATCAGGTGTTTATTAAACCGTCCTTTCCGCCTATGACCGGGCCGCCTATTGTGAGGGTCCCGAGCCTTGTGTTAATCCTTCATCTTTTAGGAGGCTTTCTAACTGCACTTGGTGTGTGTATATATATCCTTCGCGTTCAGGGTACCATGTATTGGTCCTGCGGAGCGGACTGTCGCGGAGTTCCGGGGGCTTTCCCTCTGAGTCCCACAGTCCGCGCCTCCCGTACCGGGGGGTTCTCGGGTGGCGGGTTGTGTTGGGTTCTGCCTTGGGCCTTCTACAGTGGCCAAGACACTTTCCCATAGGTATAGTTTCCCTTCCTTCCCTTGGTATATTTGTTCTTTATCGTCTCATTTGTTTTATTTGTTATTAAATTTTTGGAATTGCTAGGTGAGATGTATAAGTTTTGTATTAACTAGGAGTTAATTTTAATGAAACACGCCCCTTTAATTAATATATAATTACGATTTTAAAGAAATGCTGCAAGATATCCACTAAAGTACGAGTCCCCCTACTGGCATTATCCCAGCCTCCTCCTAGGCCGGGTACCAAAGTAAGAGCTTTTGATCCCTAGTTAAACGAATATGGTTTCCGCTGCTGATCACCATCATCCAGCGACCACGCGCGTGCCCTACACCCCAGATCCTAGCCTTATTAGTTGACCCTCTCATCTTTCTGGTGAGGCTGTGTCGCAATATCTGTACCTGCGTTTACCTCTTCAAATCGCGTCACAGAAGAATTCGGGCTTCTGGCCTCACCCGTTCGGGCCCCTGCCTACTCTCGCTACCATACACCTTCGAACCTATTGAACGGGTTTCCGTTTCTCGGATCCCTCGCTAGCGGGCAAAACTTGCCCCTCATCCTTTTTGACACCCATTATTCCTTTGTATTTTACTCTTAGTTCCCGGACTTCCAAACCTCTATGACCGTCTCTAGCCATTCTCGTCCCTCAGAGACCGTTAACTACGTCCTCAGTGTCCTGACCGCCGATCATCAGACACCTCCCATGATGGAATGGTTCTCTCCTCGTGGTCGGGGCCGTCCCTCATCGACATCAGAGTCAGCCTTTTGCTTCTCTTTCATATTTGTTGGTAGACTTAATCTACCGGTTGTTTCTCCATCGTCCGAGACGATGTTCCGCATAACATCTAAAGAACAGTCGTATGCTCACGGAGGTCCGTTCCGATGCATCCTGAACATTCTCGAGACATTTTAATGCAAATAGTTTGTACTTTATTCCGGTCACAAATGTCTACCGTTTCCCCTCCTCATAAGGAAGACTCCCACTGTGTTACCAACCCTCGTCATTCTCTCCACTTTGTTACGTGTACCCATTCCCTCCTACTAGGTGGTGAAGTATACGGTTCTATCCGTCCACTCGGATTTCCGCGCCATACATCCCGCACCCAATTAGATGTTTCAAATGTCATAAATTTTTCATAAAATTTTTGTGTGCCCTCTCCATTTTTTTTTACCCTTTTTTTACCAAAAAAAAAATAGAAAAAAAT